>PVIJ01003350.1:21911-137468 GCA_004024925.1 Scalopus aquaticus | reverse complement strand
TCTCATAGTGGTTTTGATTTGCATTTCCTTGATTATAAGTGATGTTGAGCATTTTTTCATGTATCTGTTGGCCATTTGCTTTTCTTCTTTGGAGAAGTGTCTTTTGAGCTCTTCTGCCCATTTTTTGACTGGGTTATTGGCTTTGTTTTTGTTGAGTTGTGTGAGTTCCTTGTAAATTTTTGTTATCAGTCCTTTATCAGATGTATTGTGTGCAAAAATCTTCTCCCAGCTGATAGGGTATCTGTTAGTTTTGGTTAATGTCTCTTTTGCTGTACAGAAGCTTTTTATTTTTATGTAATCCCATCTGTTTATCTTGTCTTTCACTTCCTTCGCTTTGAGGGATGTGTCTTTCAAGATTTTGCTGAGATGTATGTCGTGTAGAGTTTTGCTTATATTTTCTTCTGTACATTTTATGGTTTCAGGTCTTACATCCAGGTCTTTTATCCATTTTGAGTTGACTTTTGTTCAGGGTGTGAGGTAGTAGTCTAGCTTCATTTTTTTGCATGTGGCTGTCCAGTTTTCCCAGCACCATTTATTGAATAGACTGTCCTTGTTCCACCGCATTTTCTTTGCTCCTTTGTCAAAGATTAGTTGTTCATAGATATGTGGCTTTAATTCTGGGTATTCTATTAGGTTCCATTGGTCTTTCTGTCTGTTTTTGTTCCAGTACCATGCTGTTTTAATTATTATGCTCTGTAGTATAGTTTGAAATCAGGGAATGAAATTCCTCGTTTTTCTTTCTGAAAACTCGTTGGTTTTAAGTAATTTTCCAATATCATGTGATCCTCAGAAATAACACTGCTTTTAGAATTTGGAGATGACATATAAATAATTAGCAATTTGCATTGCAAGTCTTTTAAATAAGATGAAGCTTACTTAACAGTCAAGCTGAATAAAACAAATCTCTTCAAGATCAGTATTTTAAACTATTTTATTGGATGGATCTAATTTTATATGTTTTTAACTTCATAAGTTTGGTTTGATAAAACTTTGTGTACATTTGAATAAAATTCTTCAAAAATGTAAATTTTCATCTTCTAAAAAAGTTACATCCATTGACTATGTATTCATGTTGTCATCTTTGCAGTGTTAACCAAATGGAAAGGCATTTCTCATTGAATAAGTGAAAAAATCAGTAGTTTAATTTACAAAACGTATTTCTTTCATCAAGTTTTCTTTGGATTCATTTCTCCTTTTTTAATAATTATCCTTAAAGTGTATTAGATTTACATTTGTCTATTACCTATAAACCCTTAGAATACATAAATTCTTTCCTGAAACAACTCCTCTTCTGAAGAAAAATGTTTAACTCTTTCCATCACTGGGTCAATTACCATAGTCAGGATATTTTCTTCTTCAGTTTATCTCACTGAGGATTACAATGTCTGAGATGGAGAACTCAACCACAACTCCTTTATTTGTTAAGCACAATCAAAAATTACCTTAAATGCAAAGCATCTGGTGCTGTAAACATAGGCATGTTGCCTAGGTATTTTGATTTTTTTTTAATTTATTTTTATTTATTTATGCATACAAGAACTGGGGTGTAGGCCAGAGATTCAGGGGGTGGGAGGACTCACCAAGATAGAGTGGGGAGAAGAACAGGCAGATCTACTGAAATCCACTGCTGAGGGGAGCGGCGGGTGAGACAGGAGAAGTCAGCTGAGACATGTGGGAAGCTCCTTGGCTGGGGATTCTAACTAGTGTGGCTGCGTCTGGCCATAGCTTGATAGCCCTGAGACTGTAACCCTTGCACCAGAAGGGAGACCCCCAAACTTCATATTTTGAAACTGAGCAATAGAGTGTTAGGCTTAGATGTATACTCAGTTAAAATATTATATCAAAGGAAGGTCTTTTATTAATTATTTCATAAGAAACCTACAGTTTTTGGTATAATTGAATTAAGCATATGAAACAAAGCTAATACCTGGTTTATGAAAGTATATTTGAGCCACTTCTTAAGTGATTAATTAGATAAATGGTATGTGTATTCATCTGGAGTAAAGAGAAAATTCAGATAGCATCAACTAATTTTCAATACTAAACACATATGACTTTCATGCTTTTCATTAGAATTCCTTCCAAAGGGAGAATCTGGGTATTAGTTTTCTTTTGAATGGACAAAGGAAATTAAAACTGTATTTATCAATAGTAACAGAATTTTTCTCTCCTTTCTTCCCACTTTTTCTTATTCCTTCCTTTCTTCCGGTCTTCTTTCATCCCCTGACCAAGTGTTTTATCAAGTTTTCATCTTTTTCTAAATACTATGCTGTACAAAAAATTAAAATTCAGTCCTCAAAAACTTTCTACTCTAAGTCATAAAGTGACAAAAGACAACTAATTGTTTTCTAAATTTGTTCATATATTATAAATAATATTAAATTTTTAACTTGACTTTGTCAAAGTAATACAGACACTTAATAACAGAGACAGAATATAAATATAATATCCCTAACTTTTCTAATTTGACTTATTAACTATGTGAAAGTCTCTAAAGGTCCATTTTTTAAACTCCTGAACTAATTTATAACTGTTAAATTTCTAGATATTTTCATGATTTTGTCATTATGATAGAAATAGAACTAAATTTCATACTTGGAAAAATGAAATTAGTTCTCCAAGAATAACTTACCTGCCTCAGAAATACCTGCTTAATAAGACTTTCTAATGGGCCTCCCGGGTGGTGCCGCAGTTGAGCGCTGCGCTGTGGAGCTGTTGGCAGCGTGCGATGCGAGTTCGACGCCCGGCCGGGGAGAATCCCACATGGTGCGGCAGAACTCTCCTGCCTCGCCCGCTGCCTCCCTTAGCAGTGTATTTCTGATCTGCCTGTTCTGCTCCCCACTTTGTCTCTGGTGAACCCTCTTGCCGCCCCACACCTCGGCCTGTACCCCAGCTTGTATGCATAAGTAAATAAATCTTTAAAAAAAAAAGACTTTCTAATGAATATATTTCAAAATCAAACACAGTTGTGTTTGAGAAGAGATATCATATAATGTTCAATTAGAAAAAGGCAGGATGGCAGTTGCAAATCACTGTATATGGTTTTTATCTGTAATAATAGCAAAAAAAAAAATCTCAAAGATCATCAGAGACTTGTTCCAGTAGCATGCAGGTTAATGGTATAGGAAAAACTAGACACTAAATCAGATTTTGTTGTTCCTTGAATATTCTGAGAAATATAAACAGTTTCTTTTTGTAAATTTATCTCTTTGATATTGATATCATGGGGGAAATAAATTTGGGATGTGTCTATAAGAGCTCTTAAGAGTTGTCAATCTTTTTTTTTGTTAGTTTTGTTTGTGTTTTTTTTTTTTAATTAGGGATATCAGATTATATCAAATAGTGGAGTTTCTGTGTAATTGGTTTTATCCTTCTCTTAATCTTTACCTTCTGTTAGCATTGCCAGCTCTTTTTTATATACCATCTTGGTCTTTAATTATTGCTCTATAATTATCCCTGGGGAGAAACATCTGCTATTGCCTACTTGCTTTTGTTTTTTTTTTTTTAACTGTTGCCTCAGATTCCCTGTAGACTATATTACATCTCGTTGACATTGCATTTTCTGGCTGCCTTTGATGGCTTTCTACCCCAAGGGTCTTTCTAAGATCAGAATATTTAGCTGTATCATTTCATATGGCAATTATATTTTTCCTTCTATCTTACTATCATGTTATTGGATTCATGAAATGTTTTAGTGAATGAGAGTTATCAAATTGACACATATTTTATTAATTATTTAGAACAAATTAAGTGTTCAGTATACTTTCTAGTTATATTCAGTCCTTTGTTCAAATCCTGATTTTTAAATGTCTTTTATAATCTCAAGTTAAAATTGTTTCTGGTATTTTTTTTAAGCTGTATTTATTTTTTCATACAAGCTGGGGTGCAGGCCAGAGATGTGAGGTGGTGAGAGGGTTCACCAGAGACAGAGTGGGGAGCAGAACAGGCAGATCTACCGAAATACACTGCTGAGGGGAGCAGCAGGCTAGGCAGGAGAGGTCTGCTGCGTCATGTGGGAAGCTCCCTGCCAGGCATCGAACTTACTCCACAGCCTCGGACAGCTAGATCCACAGCGCTGCGCTTAATACGTTGTGCCACCAGGGAGGCACCTGTTTCTAGTATTAAAATATTATTTCCTAAGGCTAATCATAAGGTCATTTGTCTTAGATTCCTTTTGAAAATTCAAATGCTTCTTTATCAAAAGCAGATTCTTCATAAAAGGAAATTTGTGAGTCTTAAAATAATCTAATATTAATTTACTAGAATTATAATTATTTATGATTCTTTTTCTTGTATATTTATATTGATATAAAGTTACATTTGCTTTAATATAATATTTAATATTTCTCTAAAATTATTTTATAATAGTGATTATTCACTGAATATAACATACTGATACATGCATAAAATTTTGTTAATATGACTTATTTTTTCAAAGATGATATTGAGTAAACCAGACATTTAAAATTTAAGTTTAAACATTATTTTAAGGATGATTGATTGACATTCCTATTATTTTAGGATATTATTTCTACAGAAGCCATTTCTATGTAAAAATTAAACCCAAACTGAGACCAATTTTTAAAAATTCCCTGAGCAGATATAAATGGTTGATGTAAGGAATTCTAATGTACATTCATTCATCCATTCATTTTTTACATTGAAACTGAGCCCAAATGGTTAAATTGCTCTCATACCTAAAAGCATAAAAAACAAACAAGTTAGCTAAACTTTTCTCCCTTGTATTTACAGACAGGAGAGATTAGGCCTTATTTGACACAGCCTGAGCAAAGTAGAAGCAAACAACCTTGAACTGTTTCAAGGTCTGCTAGAGCCAGGAGTCTGCAAATGTAGGATAGGGGCTAGCCAGAGAGAGGCCTGTCAAAAGAAATTTAGAACTTCAGATATCTGAAGAAGTCTCATTGTATTTCATATTTCCCATTACAATCCAATGAACTTTTGTAAGGTCCACATTTATTTGCCCTAACTTGCTTTTTCAGCCAGTAAAATTTAACTCCTTTGTTCTCAATCCTGGTCCCAAAAACCTGTGGACATCCATTTCTTTTCTTAACTAGGGAGATAAATTTGAGTATTTTTTTTTCTGCCTCCTTGCTTGTTGACCTGCAGTAAACTTTCATTGCTCGGAACACTCATGCTTCTGTATTTTGGTTTTAATCGTGTGGTGGATATGCAAACCTGATTGTGTAAGACTGGCAACACGATGATGTATTTTTTGTGCCTAAAAACATAGATGTTGTTCAATAAGTACTTGATGAAAGAGAATATGTAGCTCACTATTAGACTGGTTGAAGGATGGCATTAACAATCATTCACAAATTAGTCATTTTAGTGTTTTGTTTTGGTTATTCTGGGTCCTTTGCATTTCATATACTTTTTAAATCAGTCTGTCAGTTTTTTTCAAAAAAAAGGCCTGCTGGGACATCTATTTGGATTTTATTGGTACCATATATCAGTTTGAAAGATAATTGACATCCTAAAAAAAAATGGGAATTTCCAATCCTTAAAAATGGTAAATTGTTCCTTCTATTTAGATCTTTAATTTCTTCAGCTATAGCCCCATAAATAAGTGTTATTTGCATTGCTGTGCATAAAAATCAACTTGGTCATGATGTACTTTTATATATATATATATATAGCTGACTGTATCAGTTGCTTTATTGAAGCTTATTGAGTGTATTCCTAAAATATATTAATCTGTGGTTTTTGAGAATGTCTCTCAGGTTATAGATCAGTTTCATGAATTAGAAATATCCCTTTCCATTTAAAATTCTGAACAAATATGTGAAACACTGGCATTCTTTCACAAATATAGAATTTACCAGTAAAATCATTCAGAATGGAGTTTACTTTGTACAGAGATTTTTCCAGGAAATGGGGGGCATTTCAAAATTTTCCTTTCTTACATAAATTTGAGAGACTATCTTTTTTTAAAAACATTTATTTATTTATGTATACAAGAACTGGGGTGTAGGCCAAAGGTGTGGGATGGTGAGAGGATTCACCAGAGACAGAGTGGGGAACAGAACAGGTGGATCTACTGAAGTACACTGTTGAGGGGAGCAGTGGGCGAGACAGGAGAAGTCTGCTGCGCCATGTAGGAAGCTCCCTGGCCAGGGATTGAACTTGTGCTGCAGTGGCTGATGAGAGCTTCATAGTGCTGAGACTTAACCTGTTGTGCCATCAGGGAGGGAGAGACTATCTTTTAACGAATTTGTCTCTTACAAGTTGTCAGATTTTATGATATAAACTATAATATTTGCTTATACTTTTATGTTTGTGGAGTCCAGAATGATATATCAGTTTTCATTATTCCAACTGGCAATTTCAGACTTTATTTTTCCAGACCAGTTATCAGTCTTTTTGATCTAATCAATTGACTATTGCTTTTTTTAATTGTTTTTCCTGTTTCTTCATTTTTAGAATTTTGTATGGGTTTCTACTCAGTCTTACGTTTTCATCCTTTTGTCTTAAGTTGATCCTCTCTTTTAAGCTATTATAGGGTCAAGAAGTTTAGATCGTTGGCTTTAAAAGTATGGCTTATTTTTTATTTAAGTGTTTAAAGCTATCATATAAAAAATCAAATTCTTTTAGTTGCCATGACATTTTAATTAACTTCTTTTTTTTTTTTATTTATACATACAAGTTGGGGTACAGGCCAGAGGCGTGGGGCGGCGAGAGGGTCCACCAGAGACAGAGCAGGGAGCAGAACAGGCAGATCAGAAATACACTGCTGAGGGCAGCAGCGGGCAAGGCAGGAGAGGTCTGCCTCGCCATGTGGGATTCTCCCCGGCCGGGCGTCGAACTCGCGTCGCCGCTGCCAACAGCTCCACAGCGCAGCGCTTAACCGCTGCGCCACCGGGGAGGCCCCTTAATTAACTTCTAATCTGAATTCTATTATCTTTCTTTTTTCATATTTCTTGGAAAAATACAATAAATTATTATGACAACTACAAAGGTAACTGAGAAATCACAGATTTAAAATTGATAAAGGGAAAATTCATATAGAGTCAGGAGGCCAATAAGTGTTTGGTGCTTATACATTTCCACCACATCTGAATGTTTGGTTACCTGAACTAACAACCACAAGTAACATCCCCATTAAACCAGTATCCTGATGCTCAGAATATGGGGAGTTTGGGAAAATAGTACCAGTCTTCTCAGAGGAATCACTAATTGCTGTCGATCCCTGGCATCAAAGAGGACAATCTATCACTGCACCAATATGTAGGCATCCCTTCTCTTTGCATGCTTTTCTTTCTCTCTAAAGAATTTTATCAAATACCTATGTAAAGCAGCTCTGCCTTTGAAAACTCTGTGTTTGTTTACCCACACTATAGTACTTACACAGTCAAGTTAGTGGCTCTTATGTTGCATTTCTACTAAAGACCCCAAATAAAGTTTTGTTTTCATTTGCAGATAAAGCTCTGGCTCATTGTTGGAATATCATTGACACATACACTTTTGAAATATTTTAACCACATTAAGAAAAATGTGGAAATCCGAGGTTTATACTCTGAAATAGTATTCATGTTTTTCCTATATGTTTATTTTCTTCTCAGGTATTTTCTATTAGGATTGGTAATTATGCATGTTTATTGATCATAGTTATTTAACTGGATATCCTTAAATATCCACTATATATATATATCCAATATATATCAAGTTCCATATATATATATATATATATATATATATATATATATATATATGAACATAGATAGATGATAGATAGATAGAAATTTCTTCTCTAATCCAATTGGTTAAAACATTTTGAGCAGTATACGATTCATCTTGTTATGTTTCTAACAATGTAATCATATCTCTCTTTTCTACCTAATTTTTTCAGTAAGTTATATCACATAATGATGATTAGGTATGTTCTAATTTTTCGTGTCCATCTGAATAATGAAACTAAAATGCTTATGCTGAATTTAAAAGTTTTGTTTCATTTTTGTAAATTTTAATGGCAAGAATTACTAGAATTTGTGTTGCCAAAATCAAGACAATAACCACACTTTTACTTTAATTTGCTGCTGGTAAAATGGTCTTAATAACTTCCCGATAGCTGGAGTGTTATTGTGCATAGTTTCTTAAAAATCGTAAATAATCTAAAATACATTCACTTAGTGTGTCCCTGTTAACAGATGTAAAATTTCATTTGCCTCATTGATTTTTCTTTGGGATAAATCAGCCTTATTGAACATGAGTCAATTCTTATGTATTATTCCACAAACTTCATCTTTTAAAATGCTTCCTTAGGGAAGTCTTTCACAACTTTTAAGTTTAAGTTATGTCTTTAAGTGATATGCTCTTATTGGACTTGAACTTGGCAATACCTTGCATTCTTGTAAATTTATAAGAATTTATACAAATAATAGTCAAAGAATAAAGTTCAGGAGCACAAAATCCAGTTTTATTTATTCACCACATATTGCCATTGACTAGATAATATTTAAAGTATTTTCTGACTTATATACAAATGGGAGAAAGCATTTCCTGACATGCACTGCCCCAGAGACTCTGCCTGTCTCTACTTTTCAAGCTTTACCTGAGTTAAGTAGTAAATACGCAATGCCCAGTTGTCTTTCTTTTACGGATGTTATGCTATGATTGCATTGAGGAAGACAGGATAGATGCTAATGACCCTGGCTACTCAAATATATATTCTTGGGCAAGTGGAAATTAAATTTGGATTTCTAATCTGTAAAAACATAGGCTCCCTTATAAAGTAAGAGTAGTGTGAGAAAATGTCTATTTGGGTAGCTACTCGTATAGCTGTGGTTCAAGAGTACAGCATGCAAAATATATTAATGGGTTTCAAAATCTAGCTCAATTTATAAAGAATCTCTTTTGGTCACTGCCAGTGTTGCTTCAATGGGTATATATTTCAAAATCAAAGATACTATTAAACGAAAACGTAATGTTGTCTTAGGAAGAACAAATGTTGCTGGATTCTCATAGATGATGATAGTATCACTTCAGTAGTTGTTAAATGTTTTATTTTAACAATAATTTAAATATCATTAATCAGTTAATCAATTAATTTATTAATGCATTAATTAATTAATGCATTTAAGAACAAAAGCATACAATACATAATATAAAATCAAAACTAAAATGGAACATAATTTTACCAATATTAAAACAAATTATTTAAATTTGGGGGGGGAATTTCAGGATATAATTTTTGTATTTGTGGTGTGTGTCAGGGTATTCATATACTTAGAATCTGCATAGTAGACATGCTAAACATTATCTGGATGATGTTATTTTTATATATTAATTTTAATAAAATGTAACAAAATAAAAGTAATGTAAATTAACAGTAATATCCATTCTTAAATATTTTTAATATCTGCATCTCTTTTATTAAGTAAAGCATACTACAGTTCAATTTCTAATTATTGCTAATGATCAGTAGTATCCCCGTGCATTTTGTCACCTTTGCAAATATACTTTTAGGACTACTATGCATTTCGCAAATGAAAGAATACTGCTTCATATGCAAACAAGATGACAATAAATAATACTTATCTAAATAATAAATCTTTATTTCTATTTTATTATAAAAAATGTTGAAAACCAGAGAGTAACCTGAAGAAAATACAATAAAAAAGATAGACTTTAGGGCCTTCCCGGTGGCGCAGAGGTTATGCGCTGCACTGTGGAGCTGTCGGCAGCGGCGACACGAGTTCCACGCCCGGCGGGGGAGAATCCTACATGGCATGGCAGACCTCTCCTGCCTTGCCCTCTGCTCCCCTCAGCAGTGTGTTCCTGATCTGCCTGTTCTGCTACCCCCTCTGTCTCTGGTGAACCCTCTCACCGCCCCACGCCTCTGGCCTGTACCCCAGCTTGTATGTATAAATAAAAAATAAATCTCAAAAAAAAAAAGATAGGCTTTTTAATGCATATTTAGTATTTTGCAGAACCTAGAAATTCCTAGTTATTTGGAACAGTCTCAGATGCTTTCCTACTAAATCATTAAATTTCAGTATCAGAAGAAACATGTAACTACACTAAATTGTATAAACCTTGTACAATTTACTCTGCATTCTTCAAGGAATATATTTCCTTTTCATTTTCCTTTACTGAAGGTTTCCTTTTATATATTTTATATTTTCCTCTGCCAGAAGATATTTTTCCAAGTATTTAGCTACTCTAAAAAGGTTTAGAATATAATGAATATTGCTAAGTTGAATAAAATTTTCTGGCAATACATGAAGTAATATATCTCAGTATCTATAACAGAAGAAAGATGAATTTAATATAATTTTAATATTTTTTATCTATTTTGAATTGCTTCAGACATCGGTGAAGTCTTTTAGAGTCTGTGAAATAGCTTTTTCATAAGCTACTTTAAATGTCCATAATTGTTTCTGATGAAAAAGACTAAATTAGAAAAAAAATTATTGCACAACCTTTCTGTAATAGATTAATCAAAAATATCAATTCAAATGGAAATTTTCATACCCCTGTTTATTACAGCATAATTTACAGCAGCCAAGCTATGGAAATAACCTAAGTGTCCTAAAACAGATGATAGATCAAAAAACTGTGGTATATATTATACTCAATGGAATATTACTCAGTGATCAAGAGATAAACTAATGAAAATCATAGCAGCAGAGATGGAGTTGGAAGAGTAATGCTTAGTTAAATAATTCAGAAGGAAAAGATAAAAAACAGATGGTATCTACAATGAGAAATACCAGATGATGTCAGTAATATATGAAATAGAGAGAAACAAAACAAAGAGTCAGCTTAAAAACTGCCCCTTAAAGGTTAACCACTGAACTGAAGCATCCAGAGTGGGAAGAGTTGATGGAGGCATGAACACAAAGAGGAAAAATAGTTCAATGGCTTATGGTGGTGAGCTGTGGATAAGTTGGTGGCAGGTGCACTATAGTGGTAATACTATAGGTGGGAAATCCTATGCTTCCAAAATACCAACAAAAAAGTAAATCAGTGTTATCCCAACAAAAGAAAATATATTAAAATTTCTACTTTATTCTTTATTCAAAATGTACATGGCATTAATGTTTTGTATACATTTAGCACAGTTATTTAAATTATTTTAATATTGTGTAATATTTATCTATAAGTTTGAGGTTAAAGTGATTTTAGAAAATCATCCATCAAGTACAAATTTAAGATGAAATAAGTAACAACTGATGAGTTGCTAGATTCCTACTTAGATTTTTTTTTAAAGATTTATTTATTTATGCATACAAGAACTAAGGTGCAGGCCAGAGGTGTGGGGTGGTGAGAGGATTCACCAGAGACAGAGTGGGGAGCAGAACAGGCAGATAGACTGAAATGCACTGCTGAGGGGAGCAGCCGGCGAAACAGGAGAGTTCTGCTATGCCATGTGGGAAGCTTCCTGGCCGGGAATCGAACTTGTGCTGCTGTGGCTGTGGATTGCTTCATAGACTGAAACTCAACTCCTTGCACCAGTGAGGCCCTCCTACTTAGATTTATTAATGAAATATTTGTCATGTTAAAGACATTCTATATTTTAATTATGTCATCACTTGTTTTGCTGGTCTACTGAAGTTCTGATGAATATATTTTCATGGACCTCAAATGTATTACTCTGCTTTTGGTAGGATTCATTATCAAACTTATGATCTAAATATCTTCCTTTTTGATAGTCTTCCATAATTACAACTTTTCCAATGTTAGACATAAATATATTTATTTTTATATAAATTGTATAATTCTGGGACATAACATCTATTTAGTATATTCAGAAATCTTTGTACATTTTCAACCTTGCTCTGCTATTCTAGACAGTGATTTACATACAAGTAGCAAAAATGTAAGAATTAGTAGTGAAGATGTGAGAAATTATTTTGCTTGCAAATATTTTAGTTCCTCTCAGTGAAATTCTAGTCTTTGATTTCAATATGGAAATATGTGAAAATGCTGAGTAAGAATGACTTCCTGTTGAGAAAGTCAAGATATGTCTATTAATGTACAATAACTATATTAAGAGAGCAGAATGCTCAACTTGAGAAAAATTAACCTTCACAATGGAGATACATCAACTTACATTAATTAATTTTCCAGTCACTCACCCCATTACTGAGTTTTAACCATGACCTGCACACCTTTTTCAGTTTTTCTCATTAAAAGGGGTTTTCAAATTATAATAAAACATGAATACAGAGCCATTCTTTGATTGATTTTAAGCACATTAATGTAATTAAACTAAAACTTGCAAATACTTTTGGTATTAAAATTTATAAAGTATCTTTTTTATAGTTTCTTCCACTAGGGTACATATAACATCTACATCAAATTTGTGTTGCTAATTGAAGACTAATTTAATTTCGAAACCTACAGTGAATCTTGCCAAGCACATAAATAGATTCATTAATTGACTGAACATTAGAAATAAATATTAATCTTTTTTTCTTTTGTGACTTTATTTAGAAAGAAAAGACAATGACATTCAATTACCATAATTAAATTTGTAATAATATATTATCCTTCATTAATTCTCTACTGATGTGAATATATTTTAAATTGTAACATGATCTAGCATTTAAAAGAAATGTGTTCTCTTCAACAGTAGTAAGTCCCCAAATATAGCAAAAATAAAAAGACTTCATGATTAAATCTGTGAAATATGGTGCTTTAATCACAGAAGATTCACTGCACATCTTTTACTTGCAAAGCTTACTATTAGGTATAGGGGTTTTAAATTAGGCATAGTAAAATGAGAGACCAAATTAAAAGTAGTTCTTACCATCACCACCCCCCCCCCCGAATATTTATCTCATTCTTTCTTTGAGGAGGTGGGGAATAGTGTCTACAGAAAAATGGCATTGCATTCATCTAAAGATAAAATATTGACTAAAACACAGAAAAGAATTTCCTTAATAAAATATAAATATTAAACCTTGAGGCTATTATGTTAATGGATATTTTAAAATATATTTGTTTCCTGTGAATTTGTAAACCCCACTTTGCATGTCCATACAAACATTTTTTCCAGTTTTATAATTGATGCTCTGATTTTGTAAACACTACATATCAGTATTCAACTATACAAAACATAGACAGAATTAAGTGCATCTAAATCTCAAATAAGAGGGTCTCCATTTTTAGGTTATCCTTAATATACTAGTTTTCTTTATGCTTAATACAATTTTTAAATTGTAAATCTTAAATCATTTGCAATCTATATTTTTAAAAAGGAAAAATGAGAAATAATTTTTACTACTTTCCATAAGGATAAACACTTATCCATCAACATATACTAAAGTATTTTTAAAACTGAAACAGGGCCTCCCTAGTGTCGCAACAGCTTATATCTCAGCCTGTGAGGCTTTCTGCAGCACTGCAGCATGAGTTCCATCCTGGCCAGGCAGATTCCCTCATGGCTCAGCAGACCTCTCCTGCCTAGCCTGCTACTCCCCTCAGCCATACTATTTCTGATGGAATTTGTCTCTCTATGCCCTCATCTTGTTCATAATTTCCTTGACTTTTGAAAAATTTTTCTTAGTCTGGTGAACTTTAAAATTTTAGTGTAAGATTAAAAATAAAATCTTGTGATTTTGAGTGTCATTATTTCAATATTGATATGCAAATAACAATTTATGATATTAAATTTTCCAAGTCAAAGATGTATTTTTCCTTTTGTCAAGTTTTGTTTTATATTCTTCATAAAACAAAACTTGACAAAAGGAAATATCTGAATATTTCATTATTCTGTTACTATTTTGGAAGAGCTGCCCCTTCTCTTTTATTTCCATGTGTTTATTGCTATGAATGTATTCTAGCTATTGATAGTAATACTTTTATCTCAAGTAGACTCTTATCTAACTACAAAGTTAATTCAAAGACTGATATGTACATTAATATTATTCTTAGACTATTTCAGTAGAGTTTTTTTTTAAGATTTATTTATTTATGCATACAAGTTAGGGTACAGGCCAGAGGCGTGGGGCGGTGAGAAGTTTCACCAGAGACACAATGGGGAGCAGAACAGGCAGATTAACAGAAATACACTGCTGCGGGGAGCAGCAGGTGAGGCAGGAGAGGTCTGCCACACCTTATGGGAATCTCCCTAGTAGGGCATCAAACTAGCATCACCACTGCTGACAGCTTCACAGCACAGTGCTTAACCACTGTGCCACCAGGGAGGCCCTCAGTAGAGTTTTCTAGCAGCTATAGTGTGGGTAAAATGAAATCATATTTTCTCCATATGCGTATAAAATGTTCCTTTAATTCAGTCATAAATAATTTTAGTAGTAAGACTTCCTCTCTATATTTTGCATTTAATGAAATGAAATGTGTCTTTTATTTGAAATGAAATTTATTTTAAACTTTTTAAAGTAAATTTTTACAAATCAGTTGCCTCTATTCCTATCTTATGTTCCTTAATAGAAAATTTTGCCAAAGATTATCAGACATCTTTTTAGCATTCATAGATATGATTATTTCCTTTATTTCTTTTATTTTAATGGGGTGAGCTTTGTAAATATATTTTCTATTACCAGAGTGTTATTACAATTTTGGGATAAACTACAAATAACACCAGTCAACATTGAGATCTTACTGACTTAAAAAAAAGCCTGAATATGTAGTATCTTGATGTGCTGAACAAGAATATAACCCTGAAATGTTTGTATTAGCTCTCGTTTTGAAGATATTTCATATAATTCATTTTATATGTTTCACCACGTAATTTGATTCAGTAGGACTGCAACAACATGCTAAATCAGCCTAGAATGATGTAATATTGCATTGCATTGCATCATACCATCATGCATACATCATACAGAATTGATTGCATCATTTTCTGATGCAACACAATACTACTACCAGGCAGCTACTGAAATAAGCTGACGTCAGCAGTGCACTATAGAAAGCCCTGTCGGAAAGGTTGAGCATTGAAATATTTCAGACTTTGTGTGAGACAGTTTCAGCTACTTTTCCATAGCACTGCTATTATTTTATCCATTTAGTCCCAATCCAGAACAGTAATGCCTCAAAAGTATGTTAATAATGTGGACAATTTCTGCTCTATTTGTGGGGAAGTGACATTTGCCAACCAGAAGAAAAGTATCACTTTTCCAGTGAAGAAGGCTTCTCATCTTTCCTTCAGATGCAAGGTTGGTGACCAAGACAAGCCTTGGGCCCCACATATATGCTGTGTTACATCTACAACACAGCTTTCACAGTAGTGAAATGGCCTACTAGGTTTGATGAAGAATTTCCTGAAAGCCATGGACCAGCCCTCGCCAGCTTTCTGATACCTGCATGAAAAATTTCCTCGATTCTGTGAAGCATAGATTAAAGAGGGAGTTTTTGTGGATCCTGTGATTAGAGAGCCCTTCAAAGATGACCATTTCAACAACTGGCTGCAGGGTAAGGTGATACAAGCATGGAATGTTTTTCACCTAGTGTCTACAAACATTCTTAGGAATGTTAGGGCAGAAAACTACAAGGAACTATTAGAAGACATACTGATGCAGTATCAGAAACTTGGCTGCAATATGTCTCTAAAGATCCCCTTCCTTCATTCCCATCTGGATTTCTTCCCTGAAAACTGTGATATGGTTAGTGATGAACATGGCGAATGTTTTCATCAAGATATCACATCAATGGAACAAAGATACCAGGGAAAATGGTCCACTACGATGCTGGCTGACTACTGCTGGACACTCCCCAGAGATGCTCCTGAACAGCTGTACAAGAGACAAGCAAAGGAATCTAAAAAGTAGTCTATGACTTGATTTTTTACAGGTATTAACCATACGCCTATTACTATTGAAATTCATTTTGTGATGTAAACATCAGTTTATTGCAGATTACAAAAAATCTAGAGCCAAAATTAGAATTTGACTGTCACATTTGTGTTTAGCACATACAAATTGATAGGAAACAGCTAATATTATTTCAGTAACATGGCTTTTGTAAAAATTTGTTGACCAGTGTTATCATATTTTAGTGTCATTAGTTATATTCCTCAATTCTTACATCTTATTTAGAATGGTCCGTAAGCATTTTATGGAGCTTGCCATACATAGATCAGTATTTTTTTACCAATATTGAATTGTAGTATTAATGATAAACTACATCCCTAAATTATTTGAGGAAATCACATCTTTCATCTATCTAGTTCAGAATATTTTTTAAGTTAATGATATATGATTTTTAGAGTGGTTACATGGGACTCAAATATTGATAACGCCACTTTAATAGAAAATATTTAATTATATTTCTTTTTCTATTTTTTAGTTTATTTTTAACTGAGGTAATATTGTGGTGCCCCGTCAGGTATTATCGCCATAGTGTTAATCGTATTTTTAATACCAACTGTGATAATTGTTTTACTAAATGAATTTAATTTGGATAAAATACATTACTAAATTTCAAGTTATCCTAAAGTTAGTGTGATATAGCCTTTTAAATCTGAAATAAAAACATCTCTAAATTTAAGAATTAAAATGCTTTGTATTGCATACAAAAGATTTCAAAAGTTCTGGTTAAATGGAGATTTAAGACTTCAAAATCTGTATGTGCATAAGTATTTCTTATAAAAGTCTTAAATATTCAGAAGCTTGAACTCACGTTAAACCTATTTGACCAGAATTCACCAAAGTAGGCATAATTTGAGGTTTTTTTCAAACCCACATATTTAAAACTGTTCTCTTATAAAAAACAGCACTTTATTGCCAGTCATTTAAAAATAAATCACAAGAATATGAACTCTTACGAAGTTAAATAAGAACACGTTGTTACTGTAATTTGCAAGACAAACATAAATATAAGTTAAATTCACAATAAATATTTGTTATGCATTTATTAATAAAAAAGAAGCTAATATAAGTCATCTACATTCAATCATGATAAATAGTAACCCAGTGGCCTCCCTGGTGGCGCAGCGGTTGAGCGCTGCGCTGTGGAGCTTTCGGCTGCACACGATGCGAGTTCGATGCCCGGCCGGGGAGGATCCCATATGGTGCGGCAGACCTCTCCTGCCTCGCCCGCAGTTCCCCTCAGCAGTGTATTTCTGATCTGCCTGTTCTGCTTCCCGCTCTGTCTCTGGTGAGCCCTCTCGCTGCTCCACGCCTCTGGCCTGTACCCCAGCTTGTATGTAAAAATAAAAAATATAAAAAAAATTAATAAATAAATAGTAACCCAAATTTTCTCAGGTGTGGTGCTCTACAGAGTTTTATTTGTTACAGTCAAGAGTAAGTTTTATATTTACCATTTCCTGGAAAAATACATAAATTAATGGATGATTTCTTTTTCTGTTTTTCACTTTTCACAGCTTAAATTGTAATTACCAAAGATTAAAGTCTCTGTTGTGGGAATTGATGACTTTCTGAATAGAGGTGATGATATTTTGAGGAAATGGGGATAGGAAAATTTCCTTCACCCCATTTGAGTTTTTCTGAGTCTGGATGAATTAACAAATTAATGTCAAACAGATTAGTAGGTGATATTAGCCCCAATTTAATAAAATATATGTAGAATTTACATGACTGTAAATTCTAAAGTAAAATGATTAAGGACCTGGGCTGTCAAGAAAAGACGATAAGACTTCACATGGCAAAGAAGAGAAAGCAAAAAGATGAGTTTCTCAGAAAGAGAGCTTTTGTTCATTGATAAACCTACACTTGGATGATAACCACCAAACTATTGTTCTAGGTCATAAAAATAGGAGAGCAGATATTGCTTTTTTGATTTAAGAAAAGGGTTAATGACACAGACAAGGACACAGTTTCTTTTAGTCTCTTGGGCCTTCACTGCTCTTAATGTAAAATAACCTTTAAGTAATGTCAATCCCAAATGATCTTTAATTCCCCATATCAAGGTGACACTGGAAGAAGCTTACTGAAGGCATATTGAGAAAAGTCTATCTGACCCTCTTGGGGAGACATCCCACAGTTTGCAAAACAGTTAAAAGTTGTTAGTGTAAATCCTTAGGAATGCCCTTTCCCAAGGTTAGCAATATTTTTTTGTTACTATACCTCCTATGAGATTCTCAGAGCATATGCAATGGGGTGCATCCAAATTGAAGCAATATAATCTTAAGGGGGAAGCCAAGTGTGGCATAACTGATAATTGAATGTGTTTCTCTAAGGAAACACCACATCTGTGGAAGCAGATTTGGTAACTAAGGTTGCCATTTACTTCAAATCAATATCAGCTAATATTCCCTACACTCTCCAGACAGCCCAAGAATTGTTCTGTATGCCACACTTAAGATAAATTTCAAAGAGAGTTATTTTTAGTCATGGGTCACCAATTTTTCCCCATAAAATGGAATTGTTAATCAATGGAATCATTATTTTCTGAGATTATTTTGCAATTTCTTTTTATAAAATATTTGATTTAACAACTAATTTAGCAGTGAATTTAACACTGAGCTGGTAGTTATGGAATGTACAAAGGTTTTTGGAATCACATATAAATTAGGTAAATTTAGATATTTTCCAAATAAAAATATTCCAGTAAACTTAATTGTTTATTAATTCTATTTCACAAAATAAGTATCTAATTATGGAGCCTAATTGAAACAGTCTCATATTAGCATTTCAAAATTTCTAGATGGAATCGTTATTTGCATAGAAAAAAACTTATTTTTTTCACAGCTTAGTCATCTCTATGTTTGAACTGGAACTATGCTAGAATAGATTCTTCCACTGTCTTCGTATATAATAGAATTGATACAAAAGAAAGCATGTTTTCTTAGTTTATAGCATAGCCATATTAGAACTATTAGCTATGTGTAGTAGGTATGGTGAGGAACCCATGTTGCCACAGTACACATAGGACATCAGTAAGTTGTATGGAGGAGTGTGGTATTTAAGATAAATCTGTCACATTGACAATTTTCTGTGATGTGTCCTATGCCTATTTCACTGGTGAATAAAGAGAAAAAATACTTTGTTAAAGTCTATTTTTTCTTTATATTACTATTTACATGTTAGTCTATAGGTTAATGTTCAATAAATATTTTTCAAGTCATATTTGATATTTGACCAATTAAATATTTACTTCAAAATCAGTCATTTATTGTAATATAAACTTCAGTATCCCTCAACTCTCAGTATTGCACACCAGTGAGGACTGATTGCTTAGGAATAAGCTACAACCCACTCTGGACAACACATTCTCTCCCTCAAATATCTTATTACTTGTTCTGGCGGGAATTTCACAGAAACTCTCTCTCTAGTGGCTAAATCTGCAGCTTCCTCAAGCCCTATTACTGATCATATTTTATCGAGAGGTAAGAGATAAAATTAGGGAGGAAGAAAAGAAGAAAATAAAAGCAAAGGAGGGAAAGAGGGACTGGAAAGATTTGACATATGATGGGTGAGAATGAAAATAAAGGAAAACAAAAAATTGCTAGATACCAAAAAAACAGGCTATTGAAGTTGTCATTATATCTCTACCATCTCATCATTGTTCCTGGAACAATAAAGGTAACAATAAACAAATGCTAAAAATGAATAATTTTAAAACATGAATGAACAGAGAAATGAAATTATTTGAGCTTTTGCTCTAGTCCTTTCTGAGGTCCATTCCCCTATTTAACTTCTGTCAGCACTTAAGGAAGGCAATTGGTTTCTATTATTCTAGTGTAAAGTTTTACCCAGGGGCACAACCACACAAACCTCTTTAATCGCAAACAAAAGATCAAGAAATAGGTGTTTAGGAATTCTTGTCTGCTGATTCCAATTGGTACTTCTACATAAAATACACTTAATTAAAAACAAATTGCCCGATTAAAAAGTGAGCAGAGGATCTGAATAGACATTTCTCCACAGAAGACACACAATGGGTGATAGACACATGAAAAGATCTTTATCCTCTCATATTAGGGGATTATAAATCTAAACAACAGTAAGATGTCACCTAATACCTGTGAGAATGGCTGTTGTCCAAAAGGCAAGAAACAACCAGGCTGTGAAGAGAAGGAAATCCATGCACACTATTCATGGGAATATAAATTGGTGCAGCCATTATCAAAAACAGTGTAGATTGTCCAAAAATTAAAAATAGAAATACCATTATGGTCCAGTTATCCATTTCTGTATACTTATCATACTTGTCAAATATCAAAACACTAATTTGATATTTGATAACAAATATCAAAACACACACACACTCATTTATTGCAATATTATTTACAATAGACAAGAGCTAGAAAAAACCTATGTGCCTTTTTAGTAGATGATTGGATAAATAATATATGATATATAGTGTGTCTACACAGTAGAATACTACTCAGTTATAACATAAAAAAGATAGATGAAATCTTATGATTTTCAACATCATGGATGGACCAATATCGAATTATACTACTGAAATAAGTCAGATGGTAAAAGATAAGCATCCTATGATTTCCCTCATATGTGATATATGTGAGACAAACAAGTGATTAAAATAAAATAAAAGTGAAACTTTAGGCTATAAGACAATTGTTACAAAAAAGGGACTAGGGAAGGGAGATAAATCAGATAAAAGTTGTCAATATTATGATGGAAGATAGAATTTTAGTGATGTAATTAAATTAGTATATAAGATATTTAATGATGAGCATGTGAAACTTATGATGCAATGCTACTTCAATAAAATTAAAGATTAAAATAAAAGCTGCACAATATGATATTTTCTTTGATGTCTCTATATAGGCAAACATATTCTACTAGTGTAACTTCAAAAGTTGTAATTTTATTCAAGATAAAACATACATATTCACAATAAAAATATTATAAAATATTAAAACAATTTATATCTTGTACAAACTCAGCATTAACCCTTTGGGTAAAACTATCATAGATAAACATTTTCTAACCTTTTCAGAAAACATTTCAGGAAATGTTTAATGGACAGCATTTATAATTAACTGTTACAATGTAATATAGATTATGATCAGGGTATGATTATACATTGACCTGTGAGAAATGTTATTCACTCTCCATTGTGAATATTTAAAGTATGCTCTTAATATAGTAAATAAGACAGAGAATTTAAATAGAAACTTAACTTATTTAACCATCAAACAAAAATCTTAATTCTGTATAATTTTTGCCCATAGAAATAGTTATTAATAAAGCCATGACACTTTGAATCATAAATAAAATCTTTTAAATATGCATCTAAAATTATCTCAACTATGATTTTTTTTGTTTTGTTTTATGACTCTTTCATTTGCCTGGAGATTGCTGAAGAACTGTTGCCACAAAATGGCCTTATTTAGTATAATATTATTTTTATATATCATAGTTGATCATGGTGGTGAACACTGACATTAAACTTCATTGACAGAAAGCTTATTTTAGAAAATATTTATCTCAGAGTTTCAAAAATCTAAAAGGTACTTCTATTTAAGTGTTTTGCTTTTACTTAAAAATATTTTATTAACATTGACTTGAAAGATTCTACTTTCAATTACTATTTTAAGCAGAAATAGGTGAACTGTATATTTCTGTTTAGAAACTATAACTTCAATTAAATTGAATGATTTTTCTCTCTAGTGAAGAATTGGGGGCAGTTTCTAAATGAACAAGACTTTCTTTCAAATTTAATTACTTCCTCTAGTAGATGACATATTATAGGTGATACTGATGTGACCACCCAACAAGGCAGTCTACTGATTTTATTGCCTAATAAAGGTCGAGGTGTTGACTTTTAAATAAGGCTAACTGCATTTTAATCTAACGCACCTGGGGAGTTTTTTTCTGTTGTGAATCATATTATCCTGTTTATTTTAAGCTGTATTTAAGTTTATGTATAAATAATATCTCTCTATATAGATATGTAATATGGAGAAATAGATCATAGATGAGTGTGTGTGTGTGTATGTGAGAGAGAGAGAGAGACAGAGACAGAGACAGAGAGAGAGATATTAGAGTGCAGTGTTCTATTTTTGGTGGAGGCAAAATGGGAATAGAATCTCCTTGGTGGTGCTATAAAGCATAAATAGCTTCCTTGTTTTGGTATGGCTATGATGTTATGAATACATAAAATATCCCCTGTTCATTTGAATTATCCTTAATGAAATTCAATCCAAGTATTTTTGAAGTCCAACAAGTGAGAGAGGGACAAGAAGGAAACCAATAATGGGCACATAAAAAGAAAATCCCAATCCTACTGGGGAAGTCTGAGAGGGAGCATGAATAATGAACTTACACTCTCTCATATGCAGAAAATGAAGCAAATTACTACTATCATCAGTCATTGGTTGAGACCTGTTCCTGGGAATATTAACTGATTTTGGAAATACTATAGAAGGATTAGATAGGTCACCAGGAAAATGTTACTAGTGTTTGAAGTAAGCAATATTCTGGTTGTAATGCATGGGGCACAATCAAGGTCAAGGGAATAAGTAAATGCTACTGACAGTGTCTCCTCTAAGTACTGCCTGGAGTTCTCTTAATGATGCAAAAGGCAGGCTCTCTTAACAAAGTAGTACTCAAGTGAAAATTAAGTGCAATCAAATCTGATCAAAACAGTTTATTGGATTGCATCTCAGCCTTTTGGCTAATATCAAGTGAAGTGACATTTTGTTGGATATCTATACCAATACCACTTTATTGATCTTATTTCTATTTGTAGTTGAGAAATACTATTCAGATAGTCTGATGAGAAAGGTTATAAACTTTGTAGCATTGTATTTTGAAGAATTTCATAAGAAGACAAATTTATGTTCTCTAAATTTTTGCACATGCTCTCATGTGCCTCTGGCTTTCTCAAATATTGCTCTGAATTCTATTTTCAGCATATTTCCAGTTAAATATTATTTTAACAAACTTGGCTGATAATTGTCTTTTAGCTCACATTGACCCCTTCTCCAAATCTGTCCATTTTTCCTAGGTTGTAATTCCTTTTGCTCTATCGACTTTTGTAGACACATGTTCCAGAAGTAATGAATCATCAAAAACTTGATTATTACTTGGGAGTTCCTTTCTGCGATATGAAACTGAGTTGATATTTATAGAATTATGAGAGATCTGAGTGTAGTGATTTTTAATGACAGCAGGAACTAGGACACTTTAAATTGAGACAGTCTTAATTGGATTAAAAAATTCAAGATTGAAGAGAAGGAGCAGAATTTTCCGTATACTGTAAATAGTAATGAAAGAGATTATTTTCAAAAGGCAATTTAACAAATCACTCAAAATTCATGGAATTCCACTGGTAGCCGCTTAATTTAATGATGTATATGTGTAAGTCTTCAGAGATGTACTTTGAAAGATATTCCTTGCAAAATTCTTGGGTAGGTAAATTCAATGTGGAAACAAGATAAATAAACAGTATTGACAGAACTAGTAAGTCATGATTTATCAATACAATAAAATATTATGCAAGTTTACAGGTAGTGAAATAAATTTATAAAGCTTGTAAGTATCCAAAATGTACTGACATTAATGTGTAATGAACACATTAAGTGTAAAAAGTTAGCCTATAGGAGAATGTGTGTATGTCATTTATGTTTGTGTTATTGAAAAACAGACCAAAACATGCCCATATTTGAGTTGATTTCAGTGTCAAGGATAGCAAAATAAAGATCTCTACTATTTATTTTGAAACTTTTCATATCAATTTTAGTAACATATGTATTTGTCATATTTATAATTTAAATAAAATAATAGAAATCTTGAGGATTATTTAACTTTAATGGATTTCCATCCAAATCACTATGAGAGATACAAATCTGACCACACCATCTTCTGTTTTGATGGGACAATTAAAACTCTGACGGTAGTTTCATTTTACTGCCAAATAAAACAATTCTACATGATTTATGAAAATGCATTAAGTAAAAATTAATGTGACTTATAGATTTTTAAATTAACAATAACAAGATTAAAATTCAAAACAAAATATTTACAGCTGTTCATATTAACTTTGATCTAAGACTCTTATAACTAATTTGAACAGGACATGCAACATCATTATTATTTGTGCACACTTAATTTGGGACACAGAGTTTTTTGAAGCTATCTTCTACACTTAAGGGTCCATTATTTCCATGAATCTCTAAATTTTGTAATAATAAAAGGGATTTTTCTTTTCTTTGGTGCATTTACATCATTCTCCTCTGGATAATTAAAATGTCTTGTGAAGGTCATTTATTTAGATTATGCTGCCTCATTAAAAAAACATAAATGTTGCTTAAGAAAATTCATTCAGTGTGCCTGCTTCCTGCTTGTGTTCATCCAAAAATGCCCTGATTGTTTGAGTAAGCATAATATACCAGAGAAACCAAATGTATGACCTGTTGTTACCCCATGGTCGAGCTCACAAGTAATGCTAATAAAATATTCATCATCATTTATGAAAAATGATAGCAAAAATGTGAAACACTATTTCATGTTATTTTTCCTTCCACTAGAGTTACATAAGATTATTAAATCCATGCTTAGAGGGATTACATACTTAGCTGTAGATCTTTCTTCAGTAACCTGAAGATGAACTAGATGATTATGAAATCATGATCCTTAGGGATACACCGTCAATTTTATATGACACTTGCTGATTCATACTGCAGAAATTATAAAAAATAAGATTTGTTTATTTGATCACTTATATAAATTTGAAGTTTAAGAAAAGCATACAGCTAGATATTTTATACTCAGGAAAAATAGCTAAGTGAATAAATAAAATAGAAATACAAGTAAATGGAAAGTATGTGCTATTTCTTGAAAATATTTCTTGAATAAAAGTATGAAGCAATTTAATTTATCAAAGAAGTAAACTGTGTTAGTCCCACTCAAATGTTCTAACAATAGGTATATGTTAGAGTTTATCATGAATGTCATTTCCATGCATTTATGTATATAAATTATTCTAACATATATATGTATGTGTGTATATATGTGTGTGTATGTGTATATATATATATATATATATATATATATATATATACACAAAAAAAACACAAAAATATATAGAATTTTTTTTTTAAGATTCATTGTTTGGCAGTGCTTTTTAAAATTTAATATTTTGGATTTTTTTTTCCAAAACACTTTTCTGTTTCTAAGAGTTTAATATTATTTTAAAGATTACACATATAAATTATATCACATAATATTTGCCTTTTTCTTCATTTAGTATAGTACCCTCAAGGTCCATCTGTGTCATAGAAAACTGTAGCGTTTCGTTCTTCCTCATGGCTGACTAATATACGTGTTTGTATGTATGTGTATGTGTATATGTATGTGTATGTTTATGTGTATGTGTGTCATTTCTTTATCCATTGATGGGCATTGTTTTCATATCCTGCTTATTGTGTATAATACTGCAATGAACATTAACGTTCAGCTAACCTTTTGATATTATGTTCCATTTCATTTGGATATATGCTCAGATGTAGAAATACTAGTGTATATGGTGTTTTATGTTTTTTTTTTAGGAATCTCCACATTGCTTTCCATTGTGACTTCATCAATTTACATTTCCTCCAACAGTGCACAAAGGTTCCTTTTAATCCTCATCCTCACCAACATTAAGTCTCTCTTGTATTTTAACCATAGTCATTCTAACAGGTATGAGGTGGTATCTTACTGTGGTTTTGATTTGAATTATGCTGATTAATGATGTTGACCATTCATGTACCTGTATGTGTACATTTGTATGTCTTCTTTGTGAAAAATGTCTATTAAATTCCTCTGCCCGTGTTTCAATTGAATTGTTTGATTTTTAGCTGTTGAGTTGCATTATTTCTTTATATATTTTAGGTATTACCTCCTTATCAGAAAATAAAAAAAGTTAGCAAATATTTTCTCCAATCTGAAGGTTGCATTTTAGTTTCGTTCATGATTTAATTTACTGTGCAGAATCTTTTTATTTTGGTGTATTTTTACTTGCTTTGTTTCACATTTATTGTCTTCCTTTTTGGTGTCAAATCCAGAAAATCATTACCAAGACCCATATCAAGAATTTTACACCTATGTTTTCTTGTGTGGTTTCAGGCTTTAAATTTGAATCTTTAATCAATTTTTTAAAGATTTAATTTATGTATACAGGAACTGGGGTGTAGGCCAGAGGTGGTGGTGGTGGTGATTAGAGGATTCACCAACGACAGAGTGGGGAGCAGAACAGGCGAATCTACTGAAATACACTGCTGAGGGGAGCAGCAGGTGAGACAGGAGAGGTCTGCTGTGCCATGTGTGTTAGCTCCCCAGCCGGGTATTGAACTCTTGCTGCAGTGACTGCGGATAGCTCCATAGTGCTGAGACTTAACCTCTTGCACCTCCAGGGAGGCCTTGAATCTTTAATCTATTTATTTATTTTACTTTATTTTATTTTATTTTGAAAGATTTATTTATTTGTGCATACAAGCTGGGGTACAGGCCAGAGGCATGGGGGGGCGAGAGGGTTCACCAGAGTCAGTGCGGGGAGCAGCACAGGCAGATCGACAGAAATACACTGCTGAGGGGAGCAGCGGGCAAGGCAGGAGAGGTCTGCTGCACCATGTGGGAAGCTCCCTGGCCGGGCGTCGAATTCACATCACCGCTGCCGACAGCTCTACAGCGCAGCGTTTAACCGCTGGGCCACCAGGGAGACCCTTAATCTATTTTTTTTAATGAATAAATCTTTCTTTAAGTTTTTTTTTTTTTATTTTTGCATACATGCTGGAGTATAGGCCAGAGGTGTGGGGCGGTGAGAGGGTTCACCAGAGACAGACTGGGGAGCAGAATAGGTAGATCAACTGAAAAACACTGCTAAGGAGAGCAGCAGGAGAGGCAGGAGAGGTCTGCTGTGCCATGTGGGATTCCCAGGAATTCCACCCCCCTCCCCAACTCTTCTGTTCCTCCCTACTTTTTATAACAAATATTTAATTTTTTGAAGTGCTTTCCGAAAATGGGAAAAAGATTTAGCCTAAGTGATATCTTTTGTACTATAAGCTTTAATGTTTTATATGTATGTTTTTCTGCTGTGATATTTTATTTAACTTAAGTTTTAAAACAGCTAGAATTTAAACCTTGAGAACTTTGGCATGCTATTTGTTATGCCATATTTGAAAAGTAAATGTAGTTAGCACACGATTGATATTTATGTGTAGGAGCATAATAGAAATAGGAGAATAATAGAAAGTTGGAAGTAATTAAAAAGACTTTCCAATTTTGGAAAAGAGAGAAGAAACACCACTCTAACACAGATGTGAAAACATTCATAATTTGTTAATAGCAAATTGTTTATCATTTTAGTCCCTGATTCTGTTATCCATTTATAGGTTAAATGTTGTAATAAAAGTTGTCAAATCCACTTAGGGATCTGTAAATTAAAATTGACCTTCCAATTTAAATTTTTTCAAGTTAATGTAGATTGATATTAGTGTGCGGAAAAGTATCACTTATGTATACACTAAGTATCAAAATATTTGCAGCCACATTCAGAGGGATTAAGTTGCCAGAGTGATTACATATAATTTCTTTAGATTTTATTATTTGTTAATATATTTATGAAATTAAAATGAGGGATCCTTGTTAGAGTCTATTTTCCTATTCAAATAGGATGAAATTGTGATATTTTCACAGTGCTGAAATTGCTCCAAATGCTAACAGGTAGCCCCAACATAATGAGGCAGTGGAACCTCAAATATTGTCAAGAGACCTAAGCCTATTCACAGATTTCTTATAGAGATAAAGTTATGTGAACCAAACCAAAACAAAAACAAACAAACAAAATCTTTCTTTGGAGAGAGAATCTGTGACACTCACCAGATGGTAAGTCCTTGTTTTTCTGAATTTGTTGCAACACAGTAAAACTGAGCACACAATACCCTGACAGGTCAAACATTGGTTCATAATGGCAAAGCAGTGTGGTAGGTGGTTGGTTAGTTTGGACAGAGATGGTAAAATAAAGGCAAAAGAAGAAAGGTGTGATACATGTTGAATTAGTACATATTCCCACTCTCCTAAGGGATTTTATAAAGTCCAAGTATACTGGAAATTACTGCTTTAGTTTCTTCCCACAGTGAAAAATCTTTCTTAATGATTTGTAGTTGCTTGCTGGTTAAAACAATGTAAAGTAATTCAGCTGCTTGATGAACTCCATTATAATCATTAAAATCTTAAATATTATTTTTTTAAATATTTATTTATTTATGCATGCAAGAGCTGGGGTGTAGGCCAGAGGTGTGGGGACATGAGAGGATTCATCAGAGACAGAGTGGGGGAACAGAACAGGCAGATCGACTGAAATACACCACTGAGGGGAGCATCGGGTGAAGACAGGAGAGGTCTGCTCCAACATGTGGGAAGCTCCCTTGCCGGGTATCGAACTCGTACTGCTGCAGTGGCTTCATGCTGCTGCAGCTTAACCCGATGCACCACCAAGGAGGTCCCCCAAAACTTAAATCTTTAAATAATACATTTCAAATAGCAATGAAGTGATTCTAAATAAATAAATAAATAAATACTTTTCCTCTTTATTTTTCACATGCTATATCCCTTATCTACAAAGCAAATATTCACCTTTTTACTTTTCAGGTATGGACACTTATCAGATGTTATGTCTTTTTTCAAACACTATACTTAAAAAAAAAATATGAATAGTTGGCACCCAAATTAAATTTATGTAACTCATAACTCTTACCAACGGCATATAATTACATTTTATTTTAAGATTTATTTATTTTATGCATTCAAAAGCTGGGGTGTAGGACAGAAATGTGGGGGTGAGTGGGGTGAAAGGATTCACCAGAGACAGAGTGGGGAGCAGAACAGGTGGATTTACTGAAATATACTGCTGAGTGGGAAGACAGGGGCGGTCTGCTGCACCATGTGGTCAGCAGCCTGGCTGCTGCAGTGGCTACAATAGCTTCATAGTGCTGAGACTTAACCCTTTGCGTCACCAGGGAGGCCCATATATAATAACATGTTAAAAGTACTTTTAATTGATTTCATCTGATTTTCCAGGCTTTTTCATATTCTTATCAATATATATTCTAATACATGTATGATTTTGTAATTCACATTATATACACACATGTATATAATAAATTTCATGCATATGTCAAGTTCAGATCAAGACACTCTTATAATGGACATGCTTTCTTTTCAGTTGAAAAGATAACTTCCAATACTAAACTGCATTATTTTGCTAGCAAAATTTAATTAAGTAACATTCAGAATGTTATTTGTGATTCTTGTTTTAAATGGCCATGCTGCATTAATTCAACATATTAAAATGATAACATTAATTATTATGAAGTCTTTAATTTTCAAATGTTTTCAGGGCAGAGTTACCATTTACATTTTACAAATGAGGGAAAAAAGCTCAGAGTTAGTTAAATGGTTAAGTTATATAAGTTTCAGACAAAATTTTGAATCAAGAGGCCAAACTCTGGGCAGTTATCTTGCTTTGTTATACCACAATTCAAATACCATTTTTGAAATAAATATGTTATATAATACTCATTGCTGGTATATTTATTTTTAGCTGACTCTGAAGTGCTTTGTACAGAATTACCACTTTAGGGAATATGTTTCAGCATATGTCAACATAAAAGATGATGGTGACATAAATAATTATGATATATTGTCTACATATTTGATCTGAATTTAGGTTTCAAACAAACTCATCTTGATGCTATTATATTTAGGGAATTGTTTAAATTGCTTACAATAAGAGCTAGCTATTTGTTACTTGCTGTCTTCCTAAGAGTTGATAAAGATAAATCACACTACAATTTTTTTTTAAAGATTTATTTTTTATTTATACATACAAGCTGGGGTACAGGCCAGAGGCGTGGGGCGGTGAGAGGGTTCACCAGAGACAGAGCGGGGAGCAGAACAGGCAGATCAGAAATACACTGCTGAGGGGAGCAGCGGGCAAGGCAGGAGAGGTCTGCCGCGCCATGTGGGATTCTCCCTGGCCGGGCATCGAACCCCCGTGGCCGCTGCCGACAGCTCCACAGCGCAGCACTTAACCGCTGCGCCACCGGGGAGGCCCTCATGCTACAATTTTATGTGCTTTTCTTTCCATCCCCACCCCACATAACTACACACCAAATGCCTCATAGCTATGGGTGTTGTTAGTGATAATCAGGTTCAGAAAAATGCTACTACACTGTTCCATTAAAAGGTCTTTATTAAAAGTCTGTAGATTGATAATTACTTTATTCCCTGATACATTCTACTTATTTATCATTTCTATTTCCAAAATTTTGTTCCTCAAATCTATTCCATATCTACTTTTACTCTTGAATATAGATCCAGCAACTGTTAGTAAAGCAAATCTACTTTCCACCTTTTTAAGTGTCTATAATATGAAAGAATTTGAACATTTTAGTAGTATTTAAGATGCAATGCTAAGTACTTTACTTAATTATCCCTACTTTGAACTTATTTCTAAGTCATTTACATACACACACACACACACACTCACGCATACATATATGCACTTTATTCTTAATTACTCCTCCTATTGATCTGTAGTGGATATTCATCTCTTCTTGGATAAATGGGTTATAGAAGTATCATGGCTACTTATGTGGTAGTTTCCTTCTTCTTCCCCAATAATCCCAAGAATTCTGATTGACAATTCTTGTTTTTCAATATATCCAATGGAAAATAATCTGGCTAGATGTCAGTTTCCTCCACAATCTGGCTCTAGTTTACTGGTCCATCTTACTTTGAATTGGTTCCAATTACTGGACAGTATAGATCATGTGCTTCTCAGTAGACCATGCTTTGGGTATGCTTCCTGGATTTACTTGTGTAATAATATGCCATTACATTTTTATTTGTATTTTTTATATCGACCAAATTAATCATAAAGATATATGTTATAACCTTAACTGCTTTTGCTCCACTCACATATTCACATATTCACGTGTTCATCTAGTCTCTGGTTTTCCACGCCACGGTGGATTTATTTGGAACTATTAGGAGCTATTTCTTTGATATTACTCGGTCTAGAAGCTTTAATCTCTATGCATATAAAATTTCATTAATATATATCCAGTAATTCAGGATCTGTGTGTGTTTTATTGAATGCTTATACCATTCATGTGGTGGCACAGAAAATAGCCGGCACACAAAGTGATAAAGTCACAACAATTTTTGAATGCATCCTTTAATAATGCAATGGTTGACTAAAAGACCTATCTTCAAAATATTATAATTAATATCACTGAAATTTAAAGTATAGGAAATAAATTGTGAACCTATAATCTAAATTGCTATGCATTTTAATAGATTTTTATTAAAACTAGTATAGGAGACACTTTTTTTAAAATTTAAAAATAAACACTAAAGCTTATAGAAAGGAGGTAAATTACACTGGTCAACAAACTTTTACAAAAGTCTTATCACTGAAATAAAATTAGTCATTTCCTATCAGTTTATATGTGCTCAACATGAATATGACAGTCAAACTCTAATTTTGGCTCTAGTTTTTTTGTCATCTGCAATAAATTGATGTTTACATCACAAAATGCATGCCAATAGTAATAGGCATATGGTTAATACCTGTAAAAAATCAAGTCATAGACTACTTCTTAGATTTCTTCACGTGTCTCTTGTACAGCTGTTCAGGAGCATCCTGGGGAGTGTCCAGCAGTAGTCAGCCAGCATTTTCCCTGGTATCTTTGTTCCATTGATGCAATATCTTGATGAAAACATTCACCGTGTTCATCACTAACCATACCACAGTGTTCAGGGAGGAAATCCAGATGGGAACGAAGGAAGTGGGTCTTTGGAGACATATTGCAGCCAAGTTTCTGATACTGCATCAGCATGTCTTCTACTAGTTCCTTGTAGTTTTCTGCCCTAACATTCCCAAGAAAGTTTGTAGACACTAGGCGAAAAGAATTCCATGATTATTTCGCCTCACCCTGCAGCAAGTTGTTGAACCGGTCATCTCAATGCAAATGGAATGTTTAGCTATACTATTCTCCACTTCTTTTGCTTCGTTTTTCCTCTGGAAAGAGGAGGAACCATGCAGAAGTAAGTCTTTTATGTGGTTGCTTGCCTCTCTCCACACCATGGGGACTGCAAACGGCATTGACGGTCTTTTGCCATTTCATCACCTTGAAAGCTATGTTGTACATGGAGCACAGCATCTATGAGGGGCCCAAGGCTTGTCTTGGTCACCAGCCTTGCATCCGAAGTAAAGATGATAAGCCTTCTTCACTTGAGAAGTGATACTTTTCTTCTGGTTGACAAATGTCACTTCCCCACAAATAGAGCAGAAATTGTCCACGCTATTAACGCACTTTTGAGGCATTCCTGTTCTGTATTGTGCCTAAATGGATAAAATAATAACAGTTCTATGGAACAGTAGCTTCAACTGTCTCGCAGAAAGTCTGAAATATTTTCAATGCTCAACCTTTCCGACAGGGCTTCCTATAGTGCACTGCTGAGATCAGCTTACTTCAGCAGCTGCCTGGCAGTAGCATTGCATTACATCAGAAAATGATGCAATCAACTCTGGATGATGTGTGCATGATGGCATGATGCAATGCAATATTACATCATCCCAGGCTGATTTATGATGTTGTTGCAGTCCTACTGGGTCAATTTACACGGTGAAGCATATAAAATTAATTGTAAGAAATATCTTCAAAATGAGAGCTAATAAAAAATTTTCAGGGTTATATTCATGTTCAGCACACCAAGATACTACAGATTAGGGCCTTTTTAAGTCAGTTATGATCTCACTGTTGACCAGTGTTATTAAAAGTAATGGGTTGTTTCAGTTCCAGACTCTTGTCTCAATTTTTTCTGTAGCTACCAAAATGAAGCTTAACTTTGTTACAATGATCATGAAGCTGAGTAATAAAAACAGAAAGATTTAACTAAAAAAAAAAATTGTGTATGAATTATCTGTGTTTGTAAATCAATGATTTACAATATCTAAATAACAAATATGTTAGAACTCCTGAAAATGGAGTAAGAATAACATATAGTCTAAGGATATATTACTACATCCTAATTGATGTAGTAATGCCACAGATAAGAATAAGGCCATCAAATAAAACTTTACTCTAAATTATAATTTACCATTTGCTTAGAATTTCTTATTAATTAATCTTACTCCTTTTTCATAATCAGATAAAACTGAGAAAGCATTTTTTGGCAAAGGGTTTATCTTTTCTAAATATTGCAGGAATATGAAAATTAGAGCTTTATAAAATTTGAAAAGGATATTTAAAACAGCTTTTAGGTGGTTGGTGACTTTTAGGATTATTTTTTAAAATCTGTATTTCAATTAACAATACTATGGGAAAAATAAAAGCACAAATCTAGCCACACTGGTCTCCAGGATATCCTTCATAGGGATATTTTGCTTACCAGAGCCCTTTCCATATTGGGAGGAGAAGCTCTGTTAGTGTTTAATTATTTTTCTTCTCCTAACTCTGCTGTACAGGGTAACCTCATCAATGGAAAAAGAGAGAAAATAACTCCTTAATTCACCTCTTACAGTTATTCAAAAAAGCAGTAAAGTGTACCATGGGAAAGTAATGAAAAATATCTCAAATCAAATTAAATAGTTTTTGGAGTGCTCTAGACCTCTAAAGAGTTTTACTGCCTTTTAATAAAAGCCAGTTTCTTTATCAGCTGGCCTTTTATATCACACATTTTCATAGTGCACAACTTCTCTAAAGAAATATGAAAACCACTTTTATTCTTTCTGCCATATTTTACGTTCTTTCTTTTTCTAAAGTCAAAAATATATTACAGTTCATATCATTTTTTTTCCTATCATAAAACCTGAGCCAGAAAAAATCTAATAGAATTTGAAGCTTTGTAACAGAGGTAATATTTCTGAACTGTTCTTTCATCAGAGTAGAAATCTAAGCTACCTAGTGTTATAATCCCATTGGTTTTCTAGTTCAATGGCTAAGTATGTCATTATTTATGAAATAAGTATACTTCTCTGATAGTGTATACTGTAATTATGACTGCATTTGCCTTAATAATTAGATTTTTGCATGCCCCTTTATTATTTTATACTTGATTATTCAGAATATCTAATAATAGAAAAAAAATGCAAACCGAGTGGCATCCACATATTGAGATGTTGCTGCTCAGGTGGGTTCTTGTGTTCAAGTGATTGAAAAATAATCACTGACACACCAGACTAAAGATTAGCAAGCCCAGGTATATTGCAGGAGGGACTCCTGACAGGAGGGGGGCCTGTCCAAGGGAGGAGCCCGTTGCTGTTGGGGGTAGGTTTACTTTTATAATCTCTCATGGGGACTTTCCCTGTTCTGGTGCTTTTCCACTACCCTCCCCTCATATTTGCCTCATTGTCCCACTTTGAAACCCAGAGGTGTGAAGTCACCACAAGCTACTGTATGATTCTATATGCCTCCTGTTCCCAGCCTTTGCCTGTCAGCTTTCTGCTCCCTCAAGCGCCCAGCCTCATTCTGCTCTTTTAAAAATTATTATTATTATTATTATTATTGATTTCATTGTTGTGTATTCCCCACAAAATTCCTACCACCAATTCACCCATGACCCATCCTACAACCAGCCCTTGCCAGTCAGTTTGTAGCCAGCTTTTGCAAGCCAGCTCCCTAGCCAGCTAGTTCTCAACTACCTCAGATATCTAATTATTTGATAGATGTTGACCCTTATACATATATTGTGACTATTAATACATATATATTGCAGTAATGTAGGTTATATATAATATATGTAATAATTTTATGGTATAAAGTGCAACTTCTTGTGAAATGCCATTCAGAGATCTTCAAGAGTGATAGTTTGCAGATATTTTCATCGACATGTCTCCTATTAAAATAAATACCCATTAATTCTTCATTAAAATGTGCAGACAATTAATTTCTTTTGTTCACCATTTGACACTCAATTATTTCTATCCTTGTATTATTTAAATATTTGAAAACATGGGTGCGTGATTGAGAACTTTCAATTATAAGCCTATCCTGTTTCTTAACATGTAAGTAGCCTATTGAAAAATTGCCAGAATTTTGAAATACTAAAGACAATGAAAAGTCAAAATAAACACACATTTCCTTACTTTCTCTCAAACTGCTGCTGTTATGATTATTAAAACTTATGTTTAATCTATCTATCATCTATCTAGCTATCTATCTATTTATCTATCTATCATGTATCTATCTATATCACCTATCTTTATATTAGAAGTTTTGTTTGTTCATAACAATTAGACTGGCATCAAACTAAAATCTTTTAACTTGTAAATGGATGAAAATAATTTTTCCTTGAAAATGAAATACTATATACAATAAAAGTAGCTACTGCTAAACACAATATAGATCCATCTCAAATTTATTTTGCTACATAAAAGAAGATTCAAAAATTTACATGTTTTCTCCTGGCAGGAACAAAACTATAGGGATAGACACCAGAATAATATTTCTAGGGACTGCAATTGGATGGGGAGACAGATATTGATTACAAAGTTATGGAGAATTTCTGGGGATGAGGAAGTAGTAATCCATTTTGATTGTGATCTTGGCTACACAAGTGTAAATTTGTCAAAACCCAGAACAATACACTACAATGTCTAGTTGGAGGTATGTAAGTTATACCTCAGTAACAATATTTGTTTGAACATAACAAAGTCAGCCTGCTCATAGTATAGCATCCTAGGGTCTTTCATTCCAAGATACATGTATATAAATACATATAGAGAAAGAGGTTTTGATAGACTGGTAAAATGATTATACAAATCAGTTAATGGATTCCGAGGGCATTACTTTAAGCCAAAAACTGTCCATAATGCTTCATATGCATTTTATCATTTAAACTCACAAATATGGTCATTTCTAGAAAAAGAATGGCTTCTTAAATAGTTTAATCAACTTTACATAGTTAACTGTTGCAATACAGGGATTGATTCCAACCTTGGTGCCAATTTTGTTGTCTTTTTTACTAAGTACACTTCCAGAAAATATCTCAACATAACTAATTATAAAATGAGACAAATAAAGATATTTTAACTTCAGAAATTATGTCCATAAAGAAATTCTTAGAAAAAAATTTTAAGTAAATTTTTCAAATTTTCTAAAGGGCATGAAAAATAGTAGAGGGAATTAAATGTAATATGGATCAAGGATGCACTTAAATAAAGTTAAAGTTTTACAATGTAATCAACATTTGGTTTTCAGAGTGATCCACACAATATTTCTAAGTAGTCACAAAATGCAAAACACTGCACAGAAATTTTTGCACTTACCATTTAGATTAGGATAATAATTATATATCAAATTGATAAGCTCCTGAATAATGAGGTTCAAATATAAGAGCTCATCTCTATTATTCAATATGTTCATTAACGGGTCACTATTGGCACCAACAAAATCCACCTTTCATATTTGCCATGCTAATTAGAAAAACCGCTTATCCATTTGGAGAAAAGAGAATCACTTTTTAACCACACCCTTGCATAATGTGGACTGATTAAAAGCCTGTTCTTATAAGTACCATATGGTAACACTGGTCAAAAAATTTTTACAAAAGTCATGTTACTGAAATAAAATTAGTCATTTCCTATCAAATTGTATGTGCTCAACACAAATATGCCAGTCAAATTCTAATTTTGGCTCTAGGTTTTTTTTTTTTGTAATCTGCAATAAATTGATGTTTACATCATGAAATGCATGCCAATAGTAATAGACCTACGGTTAATATCTGTAAAAAATCAAGTCATAGACTACTTCTTAGATTTCTTCGCTTGTCTCTTGTACAGATGTTCAGGAATAGCATAGATGGAAGACGGTTTCCATTGTGCAAAAGCACAGCCTTTAGACACAGTTTCGAAGAGTCTAGAAATAGTCTCCATTCTTGTGGGTCATGAGTGATTTCTAAGGCATTCATGAGGCCCTCAATATCGGAACAGAATACCAGAGTACTTTCCTTTCTGAAGAACGGCTCCAACTGCTGCTGGTGCTTTCGATAGAAAGTAATTGTGACATCATCTTCTAGAAGATTCCATTGTTGGAGTCTTCAGCCTAGCAATTCTGCCTTGTTCTTGGATAAGTCCAAATCACAAACCAGGTCATTTAGTTCTTCCTGTGTTAATCTGTTTGGGGTTCATGATGCACCACAGTGAAAATCTGGATCACTGCATGCTGATGGAATAGGAGAACAGGTTGGCTCACCCTTGTCCTCATCAGATGAATTAAGAGAATATTCTGCTGGAGATTCTGTAAGAGGAATTCCCTTACCATATGGAATTGGTCTCAATGTAGACAGAATGTTTGGATATACTATTCTCGACTTTTTGGCTTTGTTGTTCCTCTGGAAAGAGGAGGAACTATGCAGAGGTAACAGTCTTTTATGAGGTTGCTTGGCTTTCTCCAACCATGGGGACTGCAAACGGCATCGGTGGTCTTTTGCCATTTCACCACTGTGAAAGTTGTGTTGTACATGGAGCACAGCACAGATGTGGGGCCCAACGCTTGTCTTAGTCATCCTCCTTGCATCTGAAGGAAAGGTGATAAGCCTTCTTCACTTGAGATGTGATACTTTTCTTCTGGTTGGCAAACGTCACTTCCCTACAAATAGAGCAGAAATTGTCCACGCTATTAATGCACTTTTGAGGCATTCCTGTTCTGCATTGTGCCTAAATGGATAAAATAATAACAGTTCTATGGAACAGTAGCTTAAACTGTCTCGCACAAAGTCTGAAAGATGTTCAATGCTCAACCTTTCCGACAGAGCTTTCTATAGTGCACTGCTGACATCAGCTTACTTCAGCAGCCACCTGGCAGTAGTATTGCATTGCATCAGAAAATGTTGCAGTCAACTCGGGATGATGTGTGCATGATGGTATGATGTAATGGGATGCAATATTATATCATTCTAGGCTGATTTAAGATGTTGCTGCAGTCCTACTGGATAAATTTACAAGGTAAAATATATAAAATGAATTATATGAAAAATCTTCAAAATGAGAGCTAATAAAAGATTTTCAGGGTTATATTCATGTTCAGCACAACAAGATACTACATATTCGGGCCTTTTTGAATCAGTAACGATCTCACTGTTGACCAGCATAACCGGTTATGCCACTGGAGTTACACCTCCTCTAAATCATATAAAGCATTGCAAACCAATGTTAATTAAAAAAAAATATATCTTAAAAAGTAGTGTATTCTTTGAATTGCTGGATGTACTTGGGGTAAAGCTTAACCTAAAAAACACACAATATCACAATTTATGGTGAAACATTTTCAAGAATTATAACTATCATAATGTGATGAAAAACAAGTATCAATACTGTTAATCATATTTTGTTCTGTTTCTTTTCAATTTTCTGTAACTTTGAGTCAGTTTTCTCCATAAGGGATTGTAAATCTTACTCCATACAAACTTAGACATATAAACATATAAACTCCTTATTGTCTTAAAAATATTAAGCAGGGCCTCCCTGGTGGCACAGTGGTTAAGTGCTGTGCTGTGGAGCTGTAGGAAGCGGTGGCGTGAGTTTGACACTCAGGCCCAGAGATTCCCCCATGGTGGGGCAGACCTCTCATGCCTCGCCCGCTGCTCCCCTCAGCAGTGTATTTCCATCAATCTGCCTGTTCTGCTCCCTACTCTGTCTCTGGTGAACCCTCTCGCTGCCCCACGCTTCTGGCCTATACCTCAGCTTGTATGCAAAAATAAATCTTTAAAAAAATAAAGAAATAGGGCCTCCCCGGTGGCGCAGCGGTTGAGCACTGGGCTGTGGAGCTGTCGGCAGCACGGGATGCAAGTTCGACACCCAGCGGGGGAGAATCCCACATGGTGCGGCAGACCTCTCCTGCCTCGCCTGCTGCTCCCCTCAGCAGTGTATTTCTGATCTGCCTGTTCTGCTCCCACTCTGTCTCTGGTGAACCCTCTCGCTGCCCCTCGCCTCTGGCTTGTACCCCAGCTTGTATGTATAAATAAAATAAAAAAAAATCTTTAAAAAAATAAAGAAATAATGTTTAAAAAACTATTAAGCAGCAAAAAGCTACATTGAACAAGATAGGCAAAATTGCAATTGAGTATATATTGCTTTTTTAGAAATTCCCTTAGTTCTCCAGACAATCATTTTTTTTCCAGATTTAAAAACTATAAAGTAAATACACTTTCCATACATTTATGCTGGAAGGTTTTTGATGATATGCATGATATATATTTCAAGTTACATTACACCTAATGAGCTGTTAAATATTAATTTAAAGCATGCCTAAGATAACTACTGGCATTTTAAGCTTTTGCAACTTAAGGAAATATTTGAAATGCAAGAAGCTAATTTCAGTCTTTTGTAACAAACTGAGAAAAGAGCCAAAGAAATAAAGTTACTTATTATAGAAACTTTATGCCAGTGTGGTTCCATAGAAGAAATCACACTGCAAAGGGAAAGTAGGAAAAAATGCACACCTAATAAATAACATTTTTCCTTTGTAGGTTTGTATTATTAGCTCAACTACCACAAAGAGAAAAATGTTTATGCAGATATTTAATTCTTGATAACAGAAGGACGTCAAAGATGTAGTAAATTACCCTCGATACACGTGCCCCAGTGTGACTTCATAGTAATTTCTAACTAGTGTTGGTAATTCTGTCAAATCCTTAAATGGATTACTTAAATAAAAGCACATATTGGAAGCACAGGATGTGACATAATATATCATTGTTGGCATCTTTATTATAAAAGCCATCATCTTTCTAGACTATTTTCATCATTTTCTAAAAATAAAAACTAATGGTCAAGGCAACTCAACAATTTCTCACTTTTCATGCACCTTCCTCTTTCAAATGCATGGAAGTGATCAATAAATTAATCAAGAATGTAAAATTAAATGACATAGATGGACTCCAAAACAAGAAAACATATTCGGACGATGTATGTAGTCACAGCACACCACAGGGATCAGTATTGAAGTCATTTTTTAAAAAAATATATATATTTTAGTGTTATATCTTTTACATTTTGTATTCCCCTTGGGTAATCCATGCCCAATTCACCTGTGATCCATCTCCGTGATCCCTTGTGTCCTTTTCTACTTCATTTTGTGCCCTTATCCTCCCCCTCCCCCCACCCCTCAAGTGTCTCTCTCCTATTTGGTTTCCCTATAGTCCTATTATAAGTGAAACCATTTGATATTTTTCTCTTTCTTTCTGGCTTGTTTTGCTGTGTATGACCCCCTCTAATTCCATCCATGTCGCTGCAAATTGCATGTGTTTAACTTCTTTGAATGCTGAATAGTATTCCATTACATATATGTACCACATCTTCCTGATCCAGTCATCTATTTTTTGGACATTTGGGTTGCTTCCATACCTGTGCTACTGTGAACAGTGCCGCAATAAACATACAGGTGCATGTATCCTTTTGGATTAGTTTTTTTTTGTCCTTTGGGTAGATTCCCAAAAGTGGTATTGCTAGGTCATATGGAAATTCCATGTTGAGCAGTTTGAGGAATCACCCATACAGCTTTCCATAGTGGTTGGACCAGTTCACATTTCCACCAGCAGTGTAGAAGAGTTCCTTTTTCTCCACTTCCTTTCCAGCATTTGTTGTTGCCTGAATTTTTAATGTGTGCCATCCTCACAGGTGTGAGGTGGTATCTCATAGTGGTTTTGATTTGCACTTCCTTGATTATAAGTGATGTTGAGCATTTTTTCATGTATCTGTTAGCCATTTGCTTTTCTTCTTTGGAGAAGTGCCTTTTAAGCTCTTCTGCCCATTTTTTTGACTGGGTTATTGGCTTTGTTTTTGTTGAGTTGTGTGAGTTCCTTTGTTATCAGTCCTTTATCTTATTGGATGCATTGTGTACAAAGATCTTTTCCCAGTTGGTAGGGTGTCTGTTAGTTTTGATTAATGTCTCTTTTGCTGTACAGAAGCTTTTTATTTTGATGTAATCCCACCTGTTTATCTTGTCCTTCACTTCCTTTGCTTTGGGGGATGTGTCATTAAAGATTTTCCTGATATATATGTCATGTAGAGTTTTGCCTATATTTTCTTCTATAAATTTTATGGTTTCAGGTCTTATGTCTAGGTCTTTTATCCATTTTGAGTTGGTTTTAGTGCAGGGTGTGAGGCAGTAGTCTGGCTTCATTTTTTTGCATGTGGCTGTCCAGTTTTCCCAGCACCATTTATTGAATAGACTGTCCTTGTTCCACTGCATTTCCTTTGCTCCTTTGTCAAAGATTAGTTGTTCATAGATATACAGCTTTAATTATGGGTATTCTATTCGGTTCCATTGGTTTTTGCGTCTGTTTTTGTTCCAGTACGATGCTGTTTTAGTTATTATGGCTTTGTAGTATAGTTTGAAACCAGGGAGTGAAATTCCTCTGTTTTCTTTCTTTTTAGTCAGGAGGGCTATACTTATGTGGGGTTTTTTGAGGTTCCATATGAATTTCATCAGTATTTGATCTATTTCTTGAAGAATATCATTGAGGTTTTTATTGGAATAGCATTGAATCTGTAAATTGTGTCTGGGAGCATTGCCATTTTGATAATATTAATCCTTCTAATCCATGAGCTGGGGATGTCTTTCCATTTTCTTGTGTCTTCTTGTATTCCTTTCAATGGTGTTTTATAGTTTTCTTTGTATAAGTCTTTTACATCTCTTATTAGATTTATTCCCAGATATTTGTTTTTTTTTGGTATCCTTTTTGAAGGGATTGGATTTCTTAATTTCTTCTTCTTCAGATTGGGTGTTTGCATAGAGGAATGCTACTGACTTTTGTGCGTTGATTTTGTATCCTACTATTTTACTGAACTGGTCTATAATTTTGAGTAGTTTTTCTATGGAGTTTTTAGGGTTTTGTATATATATTATCATATCGTCTGCAAACAGACAGTTTAATTTCTTCTCTTCCTATTTGGATTCCTTGAATGTCTTTCTCTTGTCTTATTGCTCTGGCAAGGACTTCCAGTATAATATTGAAAAGCAATGGTGAGAGTAGAGATCCTTGCCTTGTTCCTGATCTTAGTGGAAAGGGCTTCAGCTTCTCACCGTTGAGGATAATGTTGGCTGTGGGTTTGTCGTATATGGCTTTTATTATGTTGAGGTATGTTCCTTCTATCCCAAGGATTTCAAGGGCTTTTATCATAAATGGGTGTTGCACTTTGTCAAATGCTTTCTCAGCACCTATAGATATGATCATATGGTCTTTATTTTTCTTTTTGTTGATGTGTTGGATTACATTGATTGATTTTCAGATGTTGAACCATCCTTGTGTCCCTGGAATAAATCCCAGGGATTTATCCCATAAATAAATAAATCCCAGGTTACCTCCAATCAGGTTAGAGAAAAGTAGAGTTCTCTAACTTCAGCTCTTGGTGTCAGGTTACAGAGTAGGGAGGAGATTGTTTGAGGTGGTGTCAGCAGTTTTTCCTGCCTGACAGGTTTCTCAGGCCAATATATCACCTAGCAACCAGTGGAGGATTAGGACCCCACAGGGTGCTGGCAGTTTGTCTTCCCCAGCTAAGATGTTACCTAGCCCCAGGTGGGGGATGGCAGTGACCCTCCAGCTTTCCTGCACTTCAGAGCTGCCACACAGGGAAGAGAGGGGCCTCGTGGGGTGGGGGAGTGGAGGTCACACTCCCTGTTGGTTGACCATAGCCCTCCGAACCCACCACAGTTTCTAATCTTGTATTCAGCGGTGCTCCATAAAGCTGGTTTGCCCACCTCTCCTTGTTGTTCCTCCGTGTGGGGTCCAATGTCTTTTCTCTTCTCTATACTCCAACTTTTCGGTTTATCTTTAAGTCTAAAGCACCCATGGGGATGATTGTATTGTGTAGGGCATCCAGTTCTTCTCAGATTGGCTCTCAAAATCAGGGATTTTTTTCTCCATAAATGGATATTTTGTGGGAGAGCCTGTTCCTAGCATCTGTTTGCTGCCATCGGGTTCTGTTTTTTGATCCATCCTGCTATTCCATGTCTTTTAGTTGGTGTGTTTAGTCCATTTATATTTAGAGTTAATATTGATATGCTGTCATCCATATTTTTTGTTTGTTTACCCTTTTGTTATTCTAATTCTTACCTTAGTCTGTGTTTCCTGGTCTTCTGTTGGTTTTGTCTTCATTACTGTATTGAAGTCATTTCTGCTTTGATTTCATCCCAACAATCAAAAGCATGCAGTAATTTAGTGAAGATGTGAAATAAGATATAGTCTCACATGTTGAAAGCAGGGCATGAAGGGTGAGATGAAAATAGAAAAAGGGAGAGGGTAATGTTAAGCAAAATAAGTCAGAAAGAGGAAGGCAAATACCATATGGTCTCACTTATATTTGGAATATAGAGAAACAAACAAAAGATCAGTCAAAACTAAACCAACAAAATAGTCCTGACATCTGCAGTACTGGAGCAACCAGAAGGGAAGATAGTCAGGATGGACATGGGGTAAAAAGAGGACCTACTGGAACATAATAGGGTATTACTGGGGCACTGGTGGTGGATATGGTGTTGAAATATGCATATGTAGAGTTTTAAACCTACAACTTCCAAAGCAGATACAAGCATGTAGAATATTTTACCTCAATAAACATAATTTGATAAATTTTAAAAAAGTAGAATGTTCTCTTGTGAAAAAGGTTAAAAAGCAAATAGCCATCACAAAGCCCTGTTGCCTCCTCTGGTAGGATGGATCATGCCAAGAATCCACATTAGCATATCAGTCGAGAAGAAAAATATATACACATTTGGCAAAACGTCCTCCTATATTCTGCACTGACTGAAAGAAAAACCCTACTTCCTCCACTCACCCTTTGTTCCTCTGAGTTTAAATTCCACTACATATCTTATGTCACGGTCACCACTGGTCCCCAACAGTCGGGAGTTATTCTAGTATTGCCCCATGTCATGTGAATCTCCATGTTTATCTGGGCCTTCTGGACTTCTCAGCTTATTCTCCCCAGATCCATCTTCCTCTGAAGTGCAGCACTATGGAGCTGTTGGCAGCTGTGTCACGAGTTCAATACCTGGCCGGGGAGCTTCCCACATGGCGCAGCAGACATCTCCTGCCTTGCCCGTTGCTCCTCTCAGCAGTGCATAATTATTTGTTCAAAATCTGTGGCAGTGTTGCCTGGTTGTCCTAGAGATCGATTATCTCTTCTCTAAAGTAATAAAAACCTACGTCATAGCTGTGCCCTTGACCAGCTGTAATATAGGCATGTATCTAGTCTAAAGACAGTTGTGATCTAAAGTGTATAATAATCTATTTGTGAGATAAACCAGCTGAATATTTAATAATAAGTAGAGGATTTAAGCAACAAGATGAGTGACTTGATTTTATAGACACAAACATAGGTGACTCTTATATAGAGAGAATATATCTTACTTTCAAGCCACCATCATAATAACCACAAACATTAACCATTTTCTAATTTAAATTTGATATATCAACAATTTTGTTAATCACTATATTTGTATTCCCCAAAAATGAGTTATCCACTAGCAAAGCTGATTCCAAATTTTATAGTGAAAATAAAATCAAAGAAAAATAACAGGGAAAACCCAAAACTAAAATAAAATCTAGTTAGATTAAAGTAATGTTAAATAGAAGAAGAAAGAGGAAGAAAATAAAGGAAGAAAGGAGGATACAGATAAAATATTAGGAAAAAAATGGTAAAAATTTTAATTTCAGAAATAGGAAATATTTTATTACTAGACAAAATAACAAAATTTCAGAAATTCTATGATTGGAATTGCAGTCTTTAGTTATTTCGGTTTACTCCTAAAATTTTCACACAGTGGACTTTCTTGAATGTTTTCAAAGTCTGAACGAGCCCTATTCTGCAGACTTTTCTTAGAATGGCCTTCTTAGACAAATACTAAATGCCATTCATATTTCCTCAATTCCTGTTCTTTCACTAACAACAAGTGCTGATTTTGATTCTGTATTCTGAGTGTTCTTTCTTTTAATAACTGTATTAGGATTGTAGAAACACTTTTAAAGAGATCTCTTGTGCAATCAATCAATTTATCTAATTGCATGAGAAGCAAAGGGTGGGAATTAAATTGTTCTTTGCCTCTTGCTTCTTAGAGTGTTTCCTTACCTACAATATTATGTTACTCATGGTTCATGTGCAGAAAGAGTTAGAAAAGTTGAGAATTTATAGGGCATAATTAGGTTAGTCTATTTTAATAGAAAAGAAATTGATTCCAGTGTGATTAGATTATTTCCAAAGGTTACTTAAATAGCAGACAATAAATCCATAAGGGAATAAATCAATCTAAAGGTAGTTCCTCCTTTACTATTTGAAATGTCTATCAATATGCTATTTTATCACATTATCTAGTTACTTCTTCCAGTGTAAGATGCTAGTGTAAAGTTTTCTAAGTCTATTACAATTAATTTTAATAAAAGTTATTTTGGGAAGAAAATATGTGACTATCATTTTCTGTTAAATACTGATCTGGAAGATAGAATATAATAATACCCTTTTCTGTTTCTCTCTATTTCTTTTATCTGTATTCATATCAAATGTTAAGCAACCCAATCATTCTTCTTATCGGAGATTGGCCCATAAGCATCATAAGTTATTAACTGAGTAAATAAAGTCTGTCTCTTTAGAGTCTCTTTCAAAGTGCTTTGATGATTTGCAGGTCTTAATGCTACTTCCAGTAAGTTTATTCTCCAGTTTAGAGAAAAAAAATTGATTTTCCAATATATGTCAAGTATGCTGTTAAAAGTTGCAAAAAACAGTTGAAAAAGACAATAACTGTGAAAAACTAAAGATAATGTGGTTAAAGATTTATTTACAGCAATTTATTTTACTTTTGAAATTTATATATATATAGAATAAATGGTATAAATGTGAGACATCTGTGCAAAGGCTACAAATATGAATAAAAGTCATGAAAGTGTAAAATCTAAACTGCTTAAGTCAAAGTAGATCTAGGTAGTTTTTGCCAGTTAGTTAAAAGGAAGTGGAAAAATATTATCCTTGCTCTTTGGGAAATAAAGTGTGTGTGTGTGTGTGTGTGTGTGTTTCATGAGCAAAAGAATAACATCACATAATATTTCTATTTAAAAGTAAACTTTTTCCATTTAATTGCCTCAACTTTTTTCTGAATAAACTGACCTTAACATTGACTAGGGAAGTGAAGTGGTTATGAGTATTGGTTTGGGGGCAGAAGGACTCACTTCAAATCTGTATGTTGTTATTTCTACCTGTATGAAAGTGTGTAAAATGGATGAAAGTGGTCAAAGATTATGATACCCAGTGACAATAATAAATAAGTCATGAGGGATGTAATATAAAGAATGTTACTGTAATTAATATGTTGGTTTTTTTTTTGAAAACTGATGAGAGTTAATCATAAAAAGTCTCATTACAAGAAAAAACTATGACTGTGAGCTGGTGGGAGTTAACTAGGCTTATTTTTATCACTTCACAATATGTATGATTGTTCACAAATGTTGATTGTTGAACACCTAATATTATGTTATATATAAATTATATCTAAGTAAAATAAGAATTTAATAAGATTTAGGTTTTCAACAAATAATATTTTATCAGCATTCTGAAGGGAAAGATGAAAATTGAAGACTACATCTACAAGGAAATGCATTTCAAAGAATTAGTAAATATTGTTAAAGAAATGTTGTGGCTAGCCACTCTTTATTTTCCCTTTCAAGAATATATTCAGCAGCCTACAACTGGGCAATAATTTCAGGCTATAAAGAGGGAACTTGAGTTTTCTGGTTTTAATCTCAAATGACTTCCTATAAAGACCTATTTCTACCACATATGTCCAACTTCAAGCAATGGAAAATACATTCATGTCAAGGATAAAAGAATGGTTTATAAATAACTTTTATCATCTGATGGGCATGTAGAAATGATTAAAGAATTCCTAAAGGGATTTCTAAGGCTTGAATTCTGGAGATAAAACCAAGGTGAGTGTCATTCTCTGGACACTTCAGTACTATTTGTGCTTTTGTGAAAGTTAAATTATTGATCTAAAGTCTTCAAAACTTAGTTACTGACATTTCAAAGGTATCAAGCCAATGTGATTTTCATTATTATACTCATTCCACAAAAAATTAAGATGTCTTTGAAGGATTTTAGATTTTGACCACTGGACATTCAGTCCCACTGTTCTATCAGCTATTTGTGTTTGTCTACTAGTGAAAACTCTATCATACTTTTTTCTTTGATATGCAAACTAATGTTATTGTGGAAATAATTTTACAATATAAACATAGGCCAAATCATCACATAGTATATATTAAACTGACCTACTGTTATATGTCAATTTTATCTCATTAAAGCTGAAAAAAAACAACAATAGCACAGATTCTGGTACTTCAGAGGCACTTGATTTATGGGGAAAAAAAATAAGAACTCTTAAAATCACAGCATCAATGCAATAGATTGGCAAATTCACATGCTATTTTTGCAATAAATACATACTACAATCAATATATACCACTGTATTTGTTTTCTATTGCTACCATAACAGATTACCAAAACCTAGCAACTTAAACAAAACAAATTTATTATCTTACAGATCTGTTGGTTAGAATTCAGACACATCTCCCAAAGGTTTAGAATCAAGGTGTTAGCAAAGCCATGTTTTTCTGCAGGCTCTAAGGAAGGATCTATTTTATTGCTCATTCGGGTTGCTGAAAAATTTAGTTGTTTGTGATTATCCCCATTTCCTGATGACTGTCAACTGAGAGTCATTCCCTGATTCTTATGACTGACATATTCCTTGGCTCATAACCTGCTTCTGCCATCTTTAAAGCCAGCAAGGGTGGGTCAAGTTCTCTTGTCAGATCTCTCTGATTTACTCCTCTGTGTTCTTTTTTTTCACTTTGAAGGGCTAATGATTATATTAGGTCCACCTGGATACTCAGGATAGTCTCTCAACCTCAGTGTCATTAGCTTTAATCACATCTCCATAGTTCCTTTTGTTATGTGCAGAAACAGTCATAGTTGCTAGGGATCTGAATGTAGACTTTTTTGCATGCCGTCAGTCTGCCTAGCACAGATTCATCTTAATCATTTTTTTAATTGAAGTAACATTGGTTACATCCTTGTAAGTGTTTTGGAGTTTAGGATATACCCCCTCCTGTGCAGTCACCATAGGTCACCAACCATCTAAGGATCCACAGTCCTCCACTATAGTCCATTGCGCTCTCTCCCCAACTTTTTCTCCCCTGTCCTTTCCATCTCCCCCTTTGGATGCCTCAAATCTATGATCCACTTTTAAGGGTCAGTTTTAAAGTTTTTGTCTGAAACTTTGTTTGATTTCTTTATATTCCACATATAAACCACACCATTTGGTATTTATCTTTTTCCTTCCGATTTATTTCACTTAGCATAATCTCTTCCACCTTCATCCATGTTGCCACAAATGACATGAGTATCTTTTTATCCTATCATATTTTTTAGTTAAGTTATGGTATTAAGTTTACTAGTTACATTTGAAGCATTTTAAAATATTCTCATTATATTCCTGCTTTTGTTTAACTACTGTTTTTATTTCAGTAAACATGATTGTAATTATTACCTGAAATTTTTCATCAGGGTGATCATTAATTCTACTAGATTAACACTTCTCTCATTGTTTCCTTGTTTATTCCTTTGTGATATATTCCTTCATCTCTTCATTTTTAGTTTTTATGAGTTGAGGTAAAGAACTTCCTTTCCTTGTCTTGTTGTATTGGTCTCTATATTTTGGGGTAAAAAGAGGAAGTAGTTAATGAACTTTTATAAAAGTGCATTAGAGAAATGATATCATACAGACCCTACAGAAACTCTCTCATGTATGCAAACATTAAGATTTTGTTTCAAAGATGATTTCAGGGACCAATTTAAATTAGCATTTACAATGCTGTATTATTAATATTTTCACAAGTTCATTGTTTATCACATGTATCTCATATTCAGCCTTTTCAGTGCATTGAGACACAAATAAAATCTTGAGAATGACTGAGAAGTTTTTTATTTCTTCTGTGTATTCCAAACATGAATCTATCGTGTTCATTCTTAATAAAAGAGGGTGAAAGCCTATGAGAAGAAATTGAATAGCCTTTTAAAAAAGCACAAATGACAGATAATTTAGGGCTTTTTTTCTCCCCATAACTGTGTTGAATATATTTTTTAAAAATTCAAGTAATAAAGTAAGGTGAAAAATTATTTCAGAAATGGCACTGTATTTCGAACTGTACAACAAATGTCATTTAGCATTCAATGACTTGATATAGTCAATTATAAATTAGCTTTAAGGTGATGATGTGAGGGGCTGCATAATAAAATTTCATATTAAGGAAATAAATTAATATATTTATAGTGGAAAGATAAACTTAATGAACCACAGCAACCCTGTTACCCAAATTAAAAATATTCAACTTTGGACAATCATCTGATTGCCCATCCTTCCATAAACCTGTATTATTTTGACTTAAGTCCAATAAATCATACTTTTACATTACTCTATCATGTGATCCAAACATAAAAGTATTGTTTTAAACGTATAATGAAAATATTTTACTTTAAAAATAATTATAATGTATTTACAATACATTAATGAACCACATTTAATGTATTTTAATATGTCACCTATTAGAAGAAATTTATTCATTTTATAAAGTTCACACTACTTCAATACCAGAACCATATATAAACAATAAATAAAATTATAGTCCAGTATTCCTCACAATTAGACATAGAATCCTTAATAAAATATTGTATAACAAAATAACTTTTTTTTTCTAATATTGTCAACTGTTGATTGTTTTTTTCCAATGATAAAAGGCACACTCAAGTTTTAGAAATCAATGTAATCTTCCATGTTACTAGGATAAAGAGGAAAAGTTTTATATGACCATTTCAATAAATGCAAAAAAAAATTCATTTGATGAAATTAAATATGCATGCAGGATAAATCTCTCAGAATAAAATAATCAGAATAGCAAAGGATTTGCTCAATTTTATTAAAATGTTTATAAAAACAAAATAGCTAATAAGATATTTAATGCTAAAAGATTGAAAGTCTTTCTCTTAATATTAGGAACAAGACAATGATGTCTGCTTTCACCATTTATTCCATATACTTTTGTTCTAGTTTGTAAAGTGAACAAATAAAAGAAATAAAAAAACACAGATTCAAAAGGAAAAATTAAAACTGTTCTCATTATTGTAGGGCATACTTGTTTATGTAGGAAATTCTTTACTAAAAATGTTTTTTATGACTGACTCTGGAACTATACTGATTAAATTTTTATAATCTATCAAATTATAGCCTACTAGTCTGTCTAACACTTTGAATGCATTCTTAATTTATGTATTTTCCAACATTGTGGATTGGTCACTTAGAAACCATTAATTCACTTAGTTGCACTACGTTTTCACACACTGACATATTTCATTATTCAATATCACTTTTCAATCACATTTGTTAAAATTGTTGATGATCTTACTTTATTTTTTTTTTATTTAAAGATTCATTTATTTAGACATACAAGCTGGGGTACAGGCCAGAGGCATGGGGCGGCGAGAGGATTCACCAGAGACGGAGTGGGGAGCAGAACAGGCAGATCAGAAATACACTGCTGAGGGGAGCAGCAGGCGAGGCAGGAGAGGTCTGCTGCACCATGTGGGGTTCTCCCCAGCTGGGTGTCGAACTCACATCGCTTGCTGCCGACAGCTCCACAGCGCAGCGCCAGGGAGGCCCCTGATGATCTTATTTTAAAGCAATTTAAGTATTGGTAAGCTTACAAGCACACAGTGCCATGTATGTTTTCCAAAATTTTAATTTTCACTTTAACACTTATATTTTATTATTGGCAACAAATAGTGCCAACTATTTTCCTAAAAGTGATACACTGCATTCATTTTTCTAGAAAATATCTCCAAATTCAAATCCAAATAAACTTGCATTTTCAGACATTTTAGTAAAAAGGTATTTTATGTAAAAGTAAACAAAATTTTAACTAATTAGCTCACAATCCAAACAATTGCAAAAGTGTTTTCCCTCAAGACAAGAAGTGACTTATTTGTTTTTCATATTTTCTCCCAGAGACTGTTACAAAGACCTTTACATTGATTTGTCATTCCAGAAGCTTTCGTTTTTATTCTAATACAAACTAGAAGACGCTGGATTTAGAATCTCCTTTGTATGACTCTCCAGTATCTCTAAAAACAAAGTTTGCCCTCACTACTAATGTTTGATCTTATTTACATTTTTATATGTATACTTATGTACATAGACACATATATGTATATATTTATAAAAGTATATATTCAATATTTCAACATGCAATTTGTTGGTTTTGGTCCAGTTTTACTTTCGTGAAACATTTTGTCACTGAAATCAATTAAAGTAGAACAAGTACACTTTCAAAAGCTATAGGAAATTTGTCTTATACTGTTGATTACAACTGAGAGTGAAGAGTGATTTTCAATTTTTTATGACTATCTTAAATAACCACTACCTATAAATCATCTATTTTGACTGAAATCTGTTTTCTTGATAATTACATGTTCAACCTGTATGGCAATAGTCTATAAAAAGAAAAACAATAACAAGGTATTAATTTTAATGTTCAGAATTCAATAAGGAAAGATGTTTTATGGAGTATTTTGAATATTTGCACACAGAACTTGAAAGTTAAAACAGGATTAATTCATCCAAAGTCTGAATTTTCTAATTTAAATTAGCATGTGTTCTTGCATGTGATTGTGATTACCATCTATTTGCTCAACCAAGTCAACCAAATGACAAAATGACTTTATTTCTAAAGTCCAGTAATTATAGTGTATGTGACTAGTATGAGCAATACTGTTTTTTACAGATGAAGGAACAGATGAACTTAATTGAAAACAGATGACTTGCCCAAGGTCATGAATTTTTTCTTTTTTTTTTTGCAGTGTATTTAAATATTGTTCAAAATTTCTTGTTAAATATTTCCCTACAAATAATATTCTAAACTTAAAATTATTCCTTATATATCTTTATATATATTCATTTATATATTGTTTATTGTTCAATAAACAACATATAGTTACAAATTATATTGATAACATGCATTATGCATGTATATAAAATGTTACTCTTTCAATACATTTTAAATACATTTATGTATTTTAAATACATTTATGTGTTTTTTTGTGAACTCTTTGTCCTGTTTTTCAGTCATTTAAATAGAAACATGTAATCCCTGGAATAATAATGATTTAAACATAACAAAAAAATACACCTTTTGGTCTATTTTTGGAATACATTTAGAAGACATTTGTAGTATTGATAAGGTTTTCAAAAATAATTTGCATTTAAAATAACATGTGAATCTAGTTATAGTAGTATTTATGTACATATACATATATAACAATATGAACTAATGTTTTAAATAGGACAGTAAGGATTAACAATGTTATACTCATAGTCAATAAATAAAACGTTTCACCAATTAATATATTGGTGATGGATTATGATGGATTATGATGAAGATACATAATCCTATTTTATGAACCAAGTTGCCAATAATAATAACTACAGTGCACTGAACACTGAAGAAGTAATTTTGGTAGTCTTGCCACAGCATTAGAAAAATTTGATTGAAGAAGGATTTAAAAGATGATCAAAAGCTCCCATTTCCCTCTAGGAATACTGTTTCTCTTCTGTTCAAGCACTGTCTGGCTTAATACAACTCAAGCCTAAATGAGAAACCCAATTCCAATGGAGAAATTTAACATTTAAAAAATACATAATATCCAAGTAATTATTGTTAAAGAGCAAAGAAATTCTTCAAAATATATGAGCTTTTTAAATGTCTATAAATAAAATCAACTAAATATACTATATATGTGCGTGGGATTCTTGCTTTCTAAAATTTTTGTGTGTGATATTTTCTTTTGATCTAATGTTAAGACACTTACTATATGGCATAAATTTAATAGATATTTTATATTCTCATTATGAGGAAAGTTGATTTTGTACATTATTGAATTGGAAATCACTCATCTAAAGAGAGATCATCTGTGCATTAGCCAACTTTATTTTATTACACTTGACATACATGGGGGAGTGAATTGATCATGGCTAGTGTCATTAAACAGATGGGAGTGAATTTTTCTCTATCCTCTGTAACTCATAAGGAGTGCCTTTCATGTTCTTTTTCAAAATTAAGTTAAGTCATAAAGGATAATTAAGAGATTTCATAATTTTCCATTTTCATTCCCTTTTAGAATGTGGAATACCATCATTTCATTTACCCATACAAAAAGTCAGATAAAGTAGAATTTCTCAATAATCAGGATGATAAGGAATAAAAAAAATTAAGTAAAATTTGAACAATGTTATATGTTCTCATTATATAAGTGTCCATGTATGTTTTCAAACCTGGTAGATCAATGGAAGAGGAATAAATACAACATAAATAGCAAAAAGGAAATATCACCCCAATTTTTCATCACTATGAGAGGGCTGAGGGATGACTTGGAATTCCAAATAACCATAATTTCACAGTAATCCAGCACCCACCTACCAACTCTTTTCCACTGATTTTTTTTTTTTTTTTTCAGAACATATGGTGTAACCTTTGTAAGCTGGCAACCACAGGAAAGCTAGCAGAAACTCTACCAATAAGGTACATAGTTCTTTTACTGAATATAAGACTGTGGCCATATAAAGGCTTGGGCTGGGCAGGAGTGTTGATCAAGATTATCCCTGAAGCACATGGAGACTTGATCTGATCTGAAGGATGATAATGAGAATGGAGAAACGAGAGATATCTCTCCAAAGCACACTTTGCTTTCATAAAGTTTCCTGTTAAGGAGAGATAAATATAAGGGGGGGATAGGTATTGAGAAGAAAGCTAGGAAGACAGATTTCATTCAAGGATTAGAAAGTCCCAGGTTTATATTTGTGTAAAAATAATTCTCCAAGAACTCAAAAGTTTAGTTGTTATGCCGTCAACCAAAGGAAGATACTCTAGACTTCAGTAGTTTAGATATAAATTGATAAAAGCAGGATGCAAAATAAAAAGAGTTCTATGGAATCTCAATAGTGCACAGACTCAGATCCCTGCTTAAAGGTAAGCACTGATTCTATCCTCACAATTTTTAATGTCAATGTTTAACTGAATATAAATACCAAGATTATTGGCCAATCTAATTGTGTGTAAATTATGATTCAAACTATAATATATTGTCTCCAATGTGATCAAATTAATTTCAAAAAGTAACAATATTAATATAATATAGCCTATTCTAAATTACAAAATAAGTTTTTCTTATTTGAATTTTTGTTAAAAAACATTTTCCCCAAATTATAACAGGATATAATGTTATTTTAATATTTTTAACAAATATCCATGATAATTATTAATGATTTGTTAAAGTACCTTTGGTTTCTCTTGATGCTACTTTCTAGGATGACATGGAGAGGCATGGAAATCCCCCTCCCCTGTAGATTTTCTCAATATCTTATCTAATAGACATGTCCTTAGATTTTGAGAGATCTAATTTAATGACTGCTTCAGCCTTCAAAATATTTCACAGTAAAACACTTCTACATTTTCCTAAAATACTTGATTATAGCCATTTTTTAAAAAGATTTATTTATTTATGCATGTAAGCTGGGGTACAGGCCAGAGGCATGGGGCAACGAGAGGGTTCACCAGAGACAAAGTGGGGAGCAGAACAGGAATATCGATGGAAATACACTGCTGAGGGGAGCAGCAGATGAGGTAAGAGAGGTCTGCCATGCCATGTGGGAATCTCCCCGGCCAGGTGTCAAACTCGCATCGCTGCTGCCAACAGCTCCACAGCGCAGCGTTTAACCACTGTGCCACCAGGCAGGTCCGATTATAGCCATTTACAAAAAAAAAAAAAAAACTATTTAAAGTTTTGATTTTTACCTTTCCTTTTGTCAGTTAGAGGAGTAATATCTCAATAATCCTGGGAAAATGCTTGATTCTCTAAATACATTATCACTCAACTTTGATATAGAACTGGAGTATTTTTCCACTGCAAAGATAATTTTTGACTTTTTAGATCTATTTAAATTGATTTAAATTATTAGCTATGGCTTCTATTGCAATGAAATTAAGCGCAATAAGAAAAGATGCTGGTGTTTAAAATTACATGTAGAAAGTAAATTATAGTTTCCCAGAAAGAACCTTTTAGACTTCAGATTTCATAAAGACGACCTTTATTCGTTTCCCAAATATGAATATATTCCCTCAGTAGAACACATAATACTAATTACATTGGTCAACAATTTTTTACAAAAGTTATGTTACTGAAATAAAATTAGTCATTTCCTATCAATTTGTATGTGCTCAACACGAGTATGACAGTCAAATTCTAATTTTGGCTCTAGTTTATTTTTTTTTGTAATCTGCAATAAATTGATGTTTATATCACAAAGTGAATGCCAATAGTAATAAACCTATAGTTAATACCTGTAAAAAATCAAGTCATAGAATACTTCTTAAATTTCCTTGCTTGTCTCTTGTACAGATGTCCAGGAATAGAATAGATGAAAGATGGTTTCCACTGTGCAAAAGAACAGCCTTAAGACTCAGTTTCAAAGAGTGTAGAAGTAGTCTCAATTCTTATGGTCATGAGTGATTTCTAAGGCATTCACGAGGCCCTCAGTATCAAAACAGAGTATCAGAGTACTTTCTTTTCTGAAGAAAGGCTCCAAATGCTGGTGGTGCTTTCAATATAAAGTAATTGTGACATCTTCTAGAAGATTCCATTGTTGGAAACTTGCAATCCTAGAAATTCTGCGTTGTTCTTAGAAAAGTCCAAATCACAAACCAGGTCATTTAGTTCTTCTGTGTTAGTCTGTGTGGGGTTGATGATGCACCCCATGAAAATCTGGGTCACTGCAAGCTGATGTAATAGAACAGGTTGCTCACCCTTGTCCTCATCAGATGAATCAAGAGAATATTCTGCTGGAGGTTGTGGAATAGGAAGTCCCTCACAATGTGGAACTGGTCTCAATGCAGACGGAATGTTTGGGTAGACTATTCTTGACTTCTTTTGCTTCATTATTCTGCCAGAAAGAGGAGGAATCAAGCAGAAGTATCAGTCTTTTTTTTTTTTTTTAGATTTATTTATTTATGCATACAAGCTGGGGTACAGGCCAGAGGTGCAGGGCGGCGAGAGGGTTCACCAGAGACAGAGCGGGGAGCAGAATAGGCAGATCGATGGAAATATATTGCTGAGGGGAGCAGCCCACAAGGCAGAGAAGTCTGCTGAGTCATGCGGGAATCTCCCCAGCTGGGGGTCTAACTCACATTGATTCTGCCAACAGCTCCACAGTGCAGCGCTTAACAGCTGCACCACCAGGGAGGCCCAGAAGTAATAGTTTTTATGTGGTTGCTTGGCTCTCTCCACACCATGGAGACTGAAAACGGCATTGATGGTCTTTTGCCATTTTACCACCTTGAAAGCTGTGTTGTACATGTAGCACAGCATATATGCAGGGCCCAAGGCTTGTTTTGGTCACCAACCTTGCATCCGAAGTAAAGATGATAAGCTTTCTTCACTTGAGAAGTGATACTTTTCTTTTGGTTGGCAAATGTCACTTCCCCACAAGTAGAACAGCAATTGTCCATGCTATTAACGCACTTTCGAGGCATTACAGTTCTCGATTGTGCCTAAATGGATAAAATAATAACAGTTCTATGAAACAGTAGCTTAAACTGTCTACACAAAGTCTGAAATATTTCGATGCTCAACCTTTCCGACAGGGCTTTCTTTAGTGCACTGCTGACATCAGCTTATTTCAGCAGCTGCCTGGCAGTAGCATTGCATTGCATCAGGAAATGATGCAATCAACACTGGATGATGTGTGCATGATGGTATGATGCAATGTGATGTAATATTACATCATTCTAGGATGATTTAGGATGTTGTTGCAGTCCTACTGGATAAATTTATACAATGAAACATATAAAATGAATTATATGAAATATCTTCAAAACAAGAGCTAATAAAAAATGTTCAGGGTTATATTCATGTTCAGCACACCAAGATACTACAGATTAGGACCTTTTTAAGTCAGTAATGATCTCACTGTTGACCAGTGTTATCAAGATAATATTTAGACAATATTTACTTAAAATATATTATCCTAAAACTATGATCATTTGATAATCATCTTTCTCAATAGTGGTACATTTATAAGTCTTCTACTAAGTCTTGACTGCCCTAATCTATATATAGATCTCTTTTTTTTCATCCCACAAATTCTATGGCATATTTTTGTTCATCATATAGTCAATATATAACATTTTTTTTTCAGAATAATCAAAGGGCAAACTTTCCAGACTCAAAGTCACAGTATTTACAAAATTCAGGATAAAATTAACATAAAGTAATCATATATGTGTTCTTATCTGGATAAAATTTTGACATTAAATTAGTCTTTTGTTACTCTAACCACTACACTTTTCTTTTTCATATATTTAATTGTGCTAAAAATAACTGTAATCATCATTGTGTACCCTAAATAGTGAATAAGAAATAATCTTATATTAAGGTACTCAATATTTATATTAAGGTATATATAGTGACTCCTCAAAATTAATATTCAAATTTATAACTAGTGAGTTATTCCTTGATTAACTTTGTTTATAAAAATAGTAGCTGCCCATCCATTATGTAGTTTACATTTAAGTAAACATGTCCTAAGAGGGCCTCCTTGGTGGCACAGCGGTTTAAGTCTAAGCACTATGAAGCTTTCCACAGCCACTGCCACATGAGTTCGATCCCCAGCCAGGGAGCTTCCCACATGGTGCAGGAGACCTCTCCTGCCTTGCCCACTGCTCCCCTCAGCAGTGTACTTCAGTTGATATGCCTGTTCTGCTCCCCACTCTGTCTCTCGTGAATTCTCTCACCACCCCACACCTCTGGCCTGCACCCGGTTCTTGTATGCATAAATAAATAAATCTTAAAAAAAAAACAACTCCTAAGATACAATGACATTCTAGAGTTTTATTTTAAGTTGCTTTATATAACAGATTCTCATTTTTATTAAAAAAAGATGAAAACATATCTAAATACATCTGTTACTATAAATACATCATAGCTAAAAATCTGAATATATTTCATACCTCAGTTATCTATTTGTAATTTTTCTTGATGCCTATATTCAATTTTTATTTCTCAATAATTTTATTCTGACAGAACCATTAATTCTGCTGGCACATTCTCTGAACTCTGCTCTTTCATTTGCCTGTTTCAGAAGCTGCAACCCACACTGTTTACATGATAAGTTTAGTTATATTTACCTAGATATTGCCTTTTTTATTGATTTTGATATCTATTTAGTACAGTTGAGAGAAATTTGTTTTTTAACAGTTAACTTCTAAAGTGGCAATTTCTGTCCTTAATATTGAATTTATGTATCTTTCCATATTAATGTGTATTGTGGTTATGAAATCATAGTGCAGAAAACCTTTGTTAAAGTGAATTCTAAATTCAATGAATTTTAATTTGAATTAAACTGGAATACATCAACAATTCTCCAAAAACGTATAGGTATTAAGAAATTTGTCTGGGGCCTCCCTGATGGCGCAGCGGTTAAGCGCTGGGCTGTGGAGCTGTCGGCAGCGGCGACGTGAGTTCGACGCCCGGCCGGGGAGAATCCCACATGGCGCAGCAGACCTCTCCTGCCTCGCCTGCTGCTCCCCTCAGCAGTGTATTTATGATCTGCCTGTTCTGCTCCCCGCTCTGTCTCTGGTGAACCCTCTCACCACCCCACGCCTCTGGCCTGTACCCCAACTTGTATGTATAAATAAAAAATAAATCTTAAAAAAAAATAAATAAAATCTTAAAAAAAAAAGAAATTTGTCTGAGTTTGACCAAGATTATTTGAGAATATAGCAATTCTTATAAAAATTGCAAAAATGGAATGAATATGAGAATATCAATCTAATATAAAAATGAAGATTTGACATGCTCAATAAATGGATATAAGATATTTACTTATATATCAGAATAAAATACCTACCTACTAAATGATATTATAAAAACTGAACATTAATTTGTAAAATTTTCAGTGATTATGTGATTTCAGCATTTATTATGTATGTGTAAATAATTTGAGTATTTCATAGAAGTTCTAAAATTTCCCATTTCATATATAAATATCCTTGAACATATATTATTTCCATGTTTCAAGAGCCATCATATTTAATGGTTTTAGTAGCAAAAGAATCTAATATGCATGTATGATTTGGAAAGATTGGTAAATGTATATCAGGGAGATGGATTAAGAATCTTAGTATATAAGAGAGTTTAGTATGTACATGTATATAAAGACTTAAGGCAACAATATGTAGTACTAAACTCACTGGCTGTTTATCAGCAGGGTGTGCCTAGACAGGTTTTAGAAAGCAAGGGAAATAAACTCCCCCTTGACACTGTGTGAACGCTGAGCCAGGATGACCAGTTGTAAATACATTGTTTTCTAGAGATTATATTTAATGAGGAAGGGTCACTGTATTAGACAATCTAAGAGAACAGTGGAAATGTCACAAAAAAAAATAAAAACTTTTACTACTGAGGCTAAGGTGAATGAATCTACAAAGTTAATTGTTTTCCTATTCAGAAGAAATATAGAATTAAAGATTGCACTTACTAGAATAGTGAAAAATAAATGTATATAAATGAATTTCAAAACATGAAATATTTCTGTATAAGCTTTGTAAATTTACGTAGTTTTAACAAAACAACAAAATATAAAATACACTCTAATAAAAATTAAATTCACAGAGGTTTTCTATATTAATATATTTAAATATATGTATTTTTAAAAGATAGTAAAAAGGAGAAGCTACTATCTAAAAATGTTAGAATTATAATTTACGCAGTGGGGATTGTTGACATCATGGGGAGGGAAATTAATGTTATAAATTGGAGAACTAAATAATAGACTTAGACATAGGAAGTAATACAAAATAAATTTTTATAATTGCACATAACTTGACATAATTGTTAAGAATATAAAAAATCTGCTTTTTAGAATCTTATCTCAGAATCAGTGCTACTAAAGTCCCAACTCAGTATGAATATTTACAACAATCTGCTTTATTAAATACAGTAATTTTAAAATGATTTCAGACATTGTAATGCTGAAATTAAATATTAACTGGAAATAATTCTCTAAACATTCATTAAACCAGAAACTTGTCTTGTCCAGAAACGGGACTTTTTGGTAATTAGAATTTTCCAAATTACAATTCAATGAAAGGAAGGTAAAATTTCCAAATCTAGTCAATACTAATTAACATTTTGATTGGCTACTGACATATTTTGATGTAAGAAAGTTCCACTTCAAAAACTAATGTGACCAGCATTTTTAAGGCTTTTCTAAATTATTAATTAATCTAATTTACATAATTTGAAAGCATTTCTAAGAATATAACTCTGTATTACATCAGCTATAATATTCTTTTTTTTTTAAGATTTATTTTTTTTTTTATTTATACATACAAGCTGGGGTATGGGCCAGAGGTGTGGGGCGGCGAGAGGGTTCACCAGAGACAGAGTGGGGAGCAGAACAGGCAGATCAGAAATACACTGCTGAGGGGAGCAGCGGGCGAGGCAGGAGAAGTCCGCCATGCCATGTGGGATTCTCCCCAGCCGGTCGTCGAACTCGCGTCGCCGCTGCCGACAGCTCCACAGCGCAGCGCTTAACCGCTGTGCCACCGGGGAGGCCCAGCTATAATATTCTTGTTCTATGTTCCCTGAAGTCCCTTTAAGATGTAAAGATTAACATTCATATGCTCCAATTAGTATTTATCTGAATTATTCTGAATATTTATCATTTCATTTTTTTTGACTTGCTCATATGTATGTTTCTTTCACTGACATCTGGAATAATGCCATTCTATATACAGTTGAGAAGACACATTCAAATAAATTGCAGAGGGAATACATTTAGTTGGCACATAACCATTATTAGTAAATTATTCAGTAAAATTTGTTCTTTCCATAGGATTGAATTTATACACTGAGTGTAATTTCCATCAGAAAAAAAAAATGATGATCTTAATGAGTCAAATCTAAAGACGTTTATTCTTCTCAGTTGGGCAGGTTAACTTTCTGTGTAATCAGTTAAATCATCTAATAATAAAAAAATACTTTATGGTTACCTATGTAAAAAAAAGTTGTGATTCCTTTGTTTTTTCGATATAATTTTACTGAAAATGTCACTGCATGTAGCAAATTTGCTGGTTGTCTACTTCTGAACATTTTTTAAAACATTCATTAATAATTCATAAAGAATAAATTTTCTGAATGCCTCAAGAGATAGGGCTTTTCAATCTTGTGTCATTTTTATAGTTCCATATGTTATAATCTATGTCCTTTTAGGTAATAACTGAATATGAACGCATATCTCTTAAATTGGTATGTAACAATTTCATTTCTAAAGTAATTTTCTTTAAAATTCATTGCATATTGAAGATTTAAAAAAAAAAAAACAACCTTTCATATGCAACAAATTAGAAGGCACACCCAGTACCTACTCAGTCTATACCTGTAGAGACATTGACTGAAAAGTCATCATGTGTATTTTTTTTATTATTGGTTCTCTTAAGTTTCACTGGTACTGCTTTGTATTGCTCTTGAGATTTTGAGTTTTACTTTGGTATTCAAGCTGAATTTTTCAGATGGTCATCATTTTGTTATGAGAAAGTTTCACATATCACTGAAGGAAAAAATAAATACGAGAAATACTTGGAAAGAATTGACTGGTAGTAAATGCATCACAGTGGTACTTCTATATTTGATGTTATTGTACTACAAATGAAACAAAACACACACACAAATATGTTGAGCTTTAAAATATCTTTTCTCAATGCTTGAGAAGTGTATAAATATATATATATATAAATGTATATATATATAAATGTATATGTTAACACTGTATGACCTCAAAAGGGCAGATTTATCATCCATATTAAATGAGGTTAATGATGAAAGAGAAAACTCTAAAAGGATTGAGTCAGGACAAAGAAATCAACAACAGTACACATGGCAGCTCCTTGTGGAGAGCAGTATAAGGGATTAATTAATGAGTATATATTCTTGCCCCAAGATAGGTAATCTCCTATTGTCCAGCTAATGGATTGTCATCTATGTTGAACCCATTCTTCTCTACCTGAGAATGCTAGTTGCAGTTAAGAGTATCTGTGTTCCATCACTGCATATTGTATACATGTATGTATCAGATTGTTATTTTAGCATATAGGTTTGAAGAAAATATACTTGATGGAGAGGTACCTACACTTATCCCACTATTCAGAACTTTTGAACTATGACTGAATAGAAAAATCAGTTACCATGGGGAGAAAGTGAATGTGTTCAGTGAGTGAAAAAGTGAACCAGTTTGTCGTGGAAAAAAAATGGAGCTCTGGTAGACATCATCTGTGTTTGTCAATTTCCAATTTTACTTGACTTCTAGATAGGGTGGCCAAATTTAGCAACATGCTTAATTTTAATTTCAAAAAAAAGAAAGGAAGCATTTTCACACAACTATGCTTACTTTTAAACTAAAAAATATTTTTTTGTGAGTGAAATTAAAATTTTACCGGATATAGGTATTTTGTTCAGCAGCCTGACATCTGTGGCAGATGGCAAATCCTACTTCCCAGTTTCATAGCAGTTAGGAAAAGCCATTTAACTAGTTTCACTAATGAGATCTGAAGAAGGATGACATATGTCACCTCTAGGTAAAGTTTTTCAATTTCCACTCTGCTACTTTACTGTCATTTTCCAGCTATGGCATCAAAATCAACTTCAATTTGAGATGTTGTTGAAATAGTAAGATGGAAGCTTCTGATATTGCCACCTCACTGGTCTCTGAGTGAGAAATAAGTTTTACTATTAATACTTCTGATATTCAATCATGATTCAAAACTCAGGTTTGATCTTCTTGCTTTTTCTCTATTATTTCTTTCCACAGCCTCCTACTATTTAATATTATCTTATTAAATCTCTGATTCCACTTACTCTCCAATCACCCTATGATTCTGTGTTAGCAAAACAGCAACATTGCACGGAGACTCGTAGGACAGAGTCATATATGTATTTATGAATATATATATTCATAAATCTCATTTGTTAGTGATATTTTATTATTTTAATATATCCTAAATTCATTTGATGATTTTTTTCATTTTCTGCATTTATGTTTAAGAGAGATTGGTTTCTAAATTTCACTCTCTCTAATGTCCTTGTCAGAATTCGTTACCAAACATATGGTGAACATATCAAATGCTTTCAGACACAGAGGTATTCCATTTTATCCTTATCGCTGAAAAAACATAATATTTACTTAAAATTTAGAAAATATGAATTCACTATTCCTGCCTAAGTTTTTCTTTATTCAAAAATGTAAATCTATATTAAAAAATAAAAGATCTTTCAAATATATTTATGATATGATAAATTGTTTTGTACAAAATTTCACCATTCTTTTCACTTTCTGAATTGATCATCACAATTTTTTTTATAATACCTATCATTTTCTATTGTTTTCAAACTATATTAAGCAAAATTTACATGAAATATTATCCACTCATTATAAGCACATGGTATGATGACTTTTGACAAATGGAATATTTAACTACCATTAGATTTAAAGTATAAAATCTTTCTATTAACCATTTCTATCTTTAAAATCAATCTTCTTCAACATGTCCTCCATCAATCCATGATCTGCTTTCGGTTATAATAAATTAGATTTAAATTTCCCAGAATTTATTATATTGTATCAATCACTCAGTAATTATTCGTTTGTGTCTCTCTGATTTCACTCAGCATGCTTTTGAGATTTGTCTAGGACATAACATGTATAACTACAATTTATAACAGCCATTGAGTGAATATGCTATGTTTATCCATTCAATTGCTAATAATCATTCGGATTATTTCTAATTTGGGGGCCCTATATAATAAGTCTGTTATAAACATTCATGTAAAATTATTTAATGTAGACACTTATTTTATATATCTTGTGTAAATACATATGATATAGTTTCTGGATCACACAGTGCTTTTTTGCTTCACTTTACTAAAACTACCAACTGGTTTTCCAAAGTGCTTATACAAAGTTTACATTCCCACTAGCAATTTATGAGAATTCTGTTGACGCCTACTGTATAACACTTGGTATTCTCTAATTTTAGCAATTTTAGTGTGTGTATAGTAATATCTTACATGATTAACTAATAACTAATAAAGTCTGTCATTTATGAATATAATTATTGGCTACTTATGTCTCTTTGTATTTCCCCTGAAGTGTCTATTCAAATACTTGGGTAATAATATATACTGCATTATTTGTCTTCTTATTTTGGAGTTGCAGGAGTTGTCTTTATACTTTGGATATGTATTCTGTGTTAGATACATACACTGTAAGTAATTTTTCCCAGTCTTTCATTTTCAAAATTGAGACTTTTAAAGAATGGACTTTTTTTTCAATGAACTACAATTTATCATTTTCCCCATATTTCTTCATCGTTCAGACTTCATGTGCCTAACTTAGAAATCTTTCCATGATACTAATTACAACTATTGAAATAATTTATATATTAAATTAGTGTGTGCTGTTTACAACATATATATTGAGTAAAAATTATTTAATTCGGTTTGTATTTGATGAAATGCCACATAACCTGTTTACTTTTTATAAAAATGCAGTTATGATTATGAAGATCAGAGATAAAAATGTCTCCAAAGACTAAACTATCATAAAACATATATGGAAAAATTTAATTACTAAAAGTATATCTTTCAAAATTGGCATGACTTAAGGAAAGCATCCTATAAACTTTGTAAAATAAAAATAGCAGAGGAATTATCTCAATTTATAATCTATAATCAACATTTTCTAAGAAAAAGGACTTTATCATTCATTTTAGGAAAATATTTTACATTTTGCATTTTTTTTAAGATTTATTTATTTATGCATACAAGCTGGGGTATAGGCCAGAGGCGTGGGGCAGTGAGAGGGTTCATCAGAGACATAGTGGGGAGCAGAACAGGCAGACTGATGGAAATACACTGCTGAGGATAGCAGCGGGTGAGGCAGGAGAGGTCTGCCGCACCATGTGGGAATCTCCCCGGCCGGGCGTTGAACTCGCATCGCCGCTGCCGACAGCTCCACAGCACAGAGCTTAACCATTGCGCCACCAAGGGGGCCCCATTTTGCATTTTTGATAAAGCATTTTGAAATTTACATATGAACAAGTGACTAATCATAAAATATTTTTCAATTGCTCTTTCCATACATCTTAGTGTATTCACTATATCAAAGATTATGAAAAGAAATAGTATTTTCTTGGCATACAGCAATTTAGTTATGTTCTGATGTTAAGGAAAAGTGAAGACTTTTGTTGAATTAAAAGCATTATTATAAAGATAAGACATAATGATAATGAAGTATATTTATCATGACTAATTTTTAGTACTTCACAATATGCAATATTAAAATATTATTTTTCATAGTAAAAATTGCTAAAATTAAATTTTAGTAAGTACGTATTTTAAAACTTTTTACCTTTTTTCATGTTTGCCTAATACAAGATTAGGTGGAATGGTAAGTAAATGATATTAAACAAAAAAAATGAAGAAATGAGTATCCAAAACTATTTAACTATGAAAGTTCTGTGTTTTGTTTTACTATTTATTCAAGGATTAATAGAATCACCTACCCCTGGTTTGAGACACAGTTAACAAATATGTGTACATATCACATGTATAAAATATCATATTTTAAATTACCTGCAATCTTTGCTTTGTTTTACATTTTTGATGATTTTTTTTATTTTGACTTATGTAATTAAAAATATTGCAAAAAGAAAGAAGTCTTTGAAATAAAATGTGACTTTTAAATTCTCACTCTGCCACTTGATGGTTTTGACTTCCAAATACTTCATGTGTAAGTTAAAAAAAAAACATTTATCTTGTAGACTTTTTACAATAGTAGAAGGTAGAAAACATCAAAAATACTAATTTGCACTTACTGAGTAATGGTTATGTAACAAGACTATTCTAAGCACTTATTTAATCTTTAGATTAAATTATTAGAAAAATAATTGCACTATTACTATTTCATGGGTGAAGAAACTTAAGAACTTGCCAAAAAATCTTTTTTTTTTAAATATTTATTTATTTATACATACAAGCTGGGGTACAGGCCAGAGGCGTGGGGTGGCGAGAGGGTTCACCAGAGACAGAGTGGGGAGCAGAACAGGCAGATCAGAAGTACACTGCTGAGGGGAGCAGCGGGCGAGGCAAGAGAGCTCTGCTGCACCATGTGGGATTCTCCCAGGCTGGGCGTCAAACTCGCATCACGCATCCCGCGCTGCTGACAGCTCCACAGCGCAGCGCTCAACCGCTGCGCCACCAGGGAGGCCCAGAACTTGCCAAAAATATCTTAATGCATGATGGAATAAGGCTTTCAAACCTGAGTTATATATATATATATATATATATATATATATATATATATATATATATATAGCTTCCCACACGGCACAGCAGACCTCTCCTGTCTTGCCCACTGCTCCCCTCAGCAGTATATTTCAGTCAGTCTTCCTGTTCTGCTCCCTACTCTGTCTCTGGTGATCCCCTCACAACTCCACACCTCCGGCCTACACCCCAGTTCTTGTATGCATAAATAAATAAATCTTAAAAAGAAAAAAAAAGTAAAATGCTAAAGTTATTTATATTAGGATGATTTCCAGTGATATTATTGAAAATATAACTAAAAATATAACAACTTGAAACATTGGGAAGCAGTTAATCAGAATTCGTTAGTTCAAAGACCACAAAGCATTTTTTAATACATCATTTTACACTGTTTTTTAAGAAAATACATATAAAGGAAATACTAGTTCTTTTCTGGTTTTGATACAATTGCAAGGAAAATCTGCACATGAACTACTATTTAGTATATTTGTATATGTCTGTTTACATATATATTAAGTAATAGTTCAACTCTGTACATTTATGTTTCTATATATATGATTTACATGCTTAAAACTGAGTAGAAATCCATATTAGAAACTACATCAATAACATGATTAACAATGTGTACAATATTTTGAATATATAAAGTAAATATTTTAAGTGTGTCATGTAGATTTGAAAGATTAAATTCCTCCTGTTCTATGTATCTCTTAATGTGCTGAAGACTTCTACATTCAGAAAGGCATGAATCCTAGGCTACTAATGAATTTCACTTTCAAAATGAATGCACTAATGCAAAGGCAAAAGAAGTAAAGTTTTAAACAAGTAGCTATTGTATTTTTTAGAAAGATTTATTTTTATTTATGCATATAAGAACTGGGGTGTAGGCCAGAACTGTGGTGGGTAAGAGGATTCACCCGAGACAGAGCGGGGAGCAGAATAGGCAGATCTACTGAGATACACTTCTGAGCGGGCGAAGCAGGAGAGGTCTGCTGCGCCATGTGGGTCAGCTCCCTGGCCTGATGGAACTCATGCAGCAGTGGCTGGATATAGCTTGATATTGCTGAGACTTTAATCCCTGCACCACCAGGGATGCCCCAGTAACTATTGTTAATAAGAATATATACCTGAAAAGGTGGGATCTTGTATTTCTGAATAATAAACAGTGTTGTAAACCAATGGTCCCTTAATAAAAAAAAAATAGTGAGATATAGTTAAAACTAAAAATCAAACATACAGAATCACCTTTTGTACATAGTATATGTTTGGAGCATTTACAAATTATATTAGATTGCCTTGGGAAAAATTGTCAATGAGATTCAGTGCTTTAGAAATCTCTGTTTCTTAAAAAAACAAGCAAACAAACAAAAAACCTATAAAGGATGTGGGGAGAATTTCATGATAAGAGGGATATAATGTCATTTATATTTCCAATGTGGCACAACAAAGCAAATCAAATTTCTGTTGTCTAGCTAATTATTGATAAATTATAGTGCCAGAGAAAAAAAGAAAGCTTCCTCAATATAAGTTGTTCATAGGCTTTATTTCAAAATAAGCTAGATTGTATTAATAATGATCCTTCAAGAATATGCTAGTTTATTGATGATTTGATATTTCACTTTTTCTATATCTGTGTTCTACTTGATTGTAACCCAAGTTACAATCAAGAACATTAAAATATATCAACAAGGGAAAAATTTTAGTGGTATGATACTTTACAATAAAAAAATTTATGTAATTATATTGTATCTTTGTTATCATTGTGCTATTTATAGAACATGTATACTTTGAATATCTAAATTACACCAATATTTCATGTATTTATAAGGAGTTATTTGAATATTTATACATTCATTATATATATTGTTTTCCTTCAGGAATTTTGAATCTAAAAACTCTGTCACAGACTTTTTAACTGAAATTAGTAAATAAGGAAATATTTGGGTTTTTAACTCTATAAATAATAACATTATAACTTTTTAAAATTTCTCTTCACCCACACAGCAAACTGCAATTTATTGCGATCCTATTATGACAAGATTCTAAAGTTTGCTATGTCAAACTTACCAAGATCTATCTATTAAGAATCTGAACTAGGGCCTCCCTGGTGACACAGAGCTTAAGCACTGCGCTGTTAAGCTGTTGGCAGCAGCAACACGCATTCAATGCCCAGCCAGGGAGATTCCCACATGGCGCGGCAGACCTCTCCTGCCTCGGCCACTGCTCCCCTCAGCAGTGTATTTCTGTCGATCTGCCTGTTCTGTTCCCCACTCTGTCTCTGGTGAACCCTCTCACCGCCCCACACCTCTGGCCTGTACCCCAGCTTGTATGCAAAAATAAAAAAAAAAATCTTTTTTTTAAAAAAAAAGAATCTTTGAACTATATTCTTAAATCTGTTTCACGTAAAAGAAAAAAAAATGGGATATTAACCCCTAATGTTTTTCTTCCTGGTAAAAACGAACATCGCAAAATTGAGAAGTGAGACATTGAAGTAAATTCAGCGCTTTCACCTCTTCTTAACAATTTAGATATATCCCAATATAGTTAAGTAAAAAAATCATTTTGCAACAAAACTGTAAAACTTCTGAAAATCATTTCCTTTACCAAAATAAGAACACGGGGTAAATTTATCAAAATTAACTTATTCAGACTAGAATTTTCAAAAGGCTGTGACAAACAAAGAATGATTTTAAAAACTGCTGATTCTTAGAACAGTGAGTTTGCTAGTATTAAAACATGCCCAGTTTCCTATCTTCCAGGCATTATGTACACTTAGGGTACTAAGGATAATAATAATCCTCCTTTTTCCATCTTCATGTCTGTATGTAAATGGAGTTTCCTTTATGTACTTCAACCAAAACGACATAGTACACTAGTTTCAATACAGAAGTAGATTAAAGAATCTAGTTGGCTTTGATTAAAGATATTGCAAAAATGCAAAATAATGAAACCATGTTCACTAAATGCACATTTTCCTAAATATTTTATGTGACTCAATTACATTTTTGTCACTTTAATTTAGTTGTATTTTTCATGAAGATTTATAGAAATTTTTATAAATGTTTGTGCATTAATTGCCCTTTAAGCAACTATATTAAAAACTGGTATCAACTAAGTAACTTATAATTATTTTGAATTTTGAACTCAGAAAATGTTATCATATGTAAATGAGGAAATTTTCCTCTATTACCAATCATTTAAACACTTTTAACAACTTATTGTGATGAAAACCCCAATATAAAATTTTAGTAGAAATAATAGTACTAAACCTACTTGCCATGTTACTGATTTTTAAGGAATGTCTCTACTATTTAATAAGCATATTTATTGTAGAAATATGATGCTTGTTGTATATACAGATAGTATTTTGAGGCAAGGGATTCCATCTTAATACCTTGGCTGATAAGTTTTATCAGTGAGTGTTTCTTAAATTGTGTCAAATGAGTTTTATACACATACATACTTTTTTTATACATTTCTACCTCATATTCCCATCAATGAACTCATTTAATGTCTTATTTAGGTAAAATTTACTAAAACATATTCTAACATTTAACAAATTTTGTATTCATGAGTATATATGCAACTATATTCCTTATTAGTCTTTGAAATCGCTTCCTATATTTTTTATTACTAATGTTGAACAATAGTTTATTCTATTGTTGATTTTAGTATCAAGTTTATACTGTCTTCATAGCTGACTTCGGAATGATATTTTTATAATTATCTCAAAGGAATTTTTGCTTTTGTTACAGACGGAATTAGATAGTGCTGGAAATTTTTATTAAGACAACTACAATTTGCGACATGTTTTCCTTTTTTGAATGTTTTTAACTATTCTAAATTTAGAAATGAGATTCCCATGCTTTTCCATTGTCAAATTTCATATGTTTCTAATTATTTGTTCATTTCAATTAATTACAATATCAAATTGATTTATAAAAAGTTGTTCAAATTGAAGAATTGAGGATACTAGAGCGGGAAGAAGGATTGGAATGGGAACAAAGGGAATTGTGGGATCCAACAGTCTAGATTTAAGTTGTCTTTCCACCATAAAATTAAAAAAAATAATATTAAAAAGGAAAAAAATGAAGTCATCATATGGTGTTACTTAATGAAGAATTCATAAAATATTTGTGCTAGATAATAGCTTTATTGTTATAGGGAAAATGAACTTAATTTTAATTTAATTTAAATTTGATTAAGCTGTTGAAGCAGTGAAAACATATATTGCCAATTTCCTTAAAAGTAACAAATAAATGAAATTAGAGGATTTTATGGCTGAGAGAAAATGAGAGGGAACAAATCCATAAGTTATATTCAGCATGCAATATAGAAAAGATAAACTATTGCATCACAGAGCTAAATGTTTAATGATTCCGGAATATGTAATGAAAAAAATAACAGTGACTCTTATCATTATATTTTCTCCCTGACTTTAATATTAAATTTATTAGAGTAGTATTTTATGATGCACATCACTGAAACAAAGCAAAGACAACATGTTGATAAGCATTTCATTGTTTAGCTCTCTATGCCAGAAAGAATTGATATAATGGTGTACTATTAATCAAACCTTTCCTTATAAAAGGTTGTCCAATAAATCAAATATTTTTAAGGGAAGAAAAATATTGTTTTTTAAATATAATCCAATCTAAATAGAATATAATAATATTATATATTATAATATATATTATAATATAATCTAAATATAATCTATAATCTCAAAATTCCCACACTAAACATATATATGATTTCATGTTTACTGTTTCAGAAAAGTGGAAATAAGTAATTCATATAAAAGTATTATTGTAATTTATAGTGTTCTGTTATAAATATAATTTGTTAAATTTTCTGGAGAATTTATTTTTTAAATTATTAATCAGAAAAAAACTCTAACTGCTTTTTTTTTTTTAAAGATTTATTTACTTATGCATACAAGCTGGGGTACAGGCCAGAGTTGTGGGACGGCGAGAGGGTTCACCAGAGACAGAGTGGAGAGCAGAACAGGCAGATGGACAGAAACACACCGCTGAGGGAAGCAGCGGGCGCGGCAGGAGAGGTCTGCCGCACCATGTGGGAATCTCCCCGGCCTGGCTTCGAACTCACGTCACCACTGCCGACAGCTCCACAGCGCAGCATGTAACCACTGCGCCACCAGGGAGGCCTCTAACTGCTTTTTACTCTGTATTTTATCTGCAGAGTACAGTATTCTGGAAAGTATATTGCATTGATGTGGTTATTTTAGAAATATGAATATTTCAGGGCCTCCCTGGTGGCGTAGTGGTTAAGCGCTGCGCTGTGGAGCTGTCGGCAGCAGCGACGCGAGTTCGACGCCCAGCCAGAGAGAATCCCACATGGCGCGGCAGACCTCTCCTGCCTTGCCCGCTGCTCCCCTCAGCAGTGTATTTCTGATCTGCCTGTTCTGCTCCCCACTCTGTCTCTGGTGAAGCCTCTCGCCACTCCACACCTCTGGCCTGTACCCCAGTTGTATGTATAAATAAATAAATCTTTTAAAAAAAAAGAAATATGAATATTTCATAATAGTTTCATACTACTTCCAAAAGCAATGATGCTGAAGAGGTATTTCAGCGATTCAATTTCATATCTTATTTTTAACACCTTATAAAGATACACATTCATAAAAATCCATTAAATGATAAAATTAAAGACTATCATTTTACAATCCCTTCAGGATGAGAAATGGGTGCCTTTATAATAATTTCCATTTAATAAATTTTTAAATGTTGTGTCCAATTTAAAAAAGCACTACTAGACAAATATAGGAGCAACATTTCTCTATGTGTACCAAAAAAAAAAGACGACAAAATATTTGGGTAGATAATTGATACAAAACAGCAATTGTTTTACTGTGAAGATTATATAATCATTAAAAGTACATTGAAAATGCATTAACAGGGGCCTCCCTGGTGGCGCAGTGGTTGAGCGCTGTGCTGTGGAGCTGTCGGCAGCGTGCCATGAGGGTTCTACGCCCAGCCCAGGGAGAATCCCACATGGTGCGGCAGACCTCTACTGCCTCGCCCGCTGCTCCCCTCAGCAGTGTATTTCTGATATGCCTGTTCTGCTCCCCACTCTGTCTCTGGTGAACCCTCTCGCCGATCCACGCCTCTGGCCTGTACCCCAGCTTGTTTAAATAAATCTTTAAAAAAGAAAAAAAAAAAAGAAAATGCATTAACAGGCAAAATACTCTATGATACAGCCTTCAGAAATATGTTTGTGAATTCTTCTCCAATAGCAAGGAAAACAAAAGAGAATATAAACAATTTGGACTATATCAAACTAAAAAAAACCTCCTGCACAACAAAATAAATGGTCACTAAAACTAAAAGACACACTACTGAATGGGAGAAACTATTTACACAATATATTTGACAAGGGGTTGATATCCTATAAGAATAGTCATAGAACTCACAATAAAGAAAATAGATAACTCAAAATAACTCTAAAAATGGGCCAAAGGACTAAATAAACATTTCTCCCAGGAAGAAATGCAGATTGCCAACATACATGTGAACAAAACTACTCATCATCCCTTATAATCAAGGATATTCAAATTAAAACTATAATGAGATAGCACCTCACACCTGTAAGACTGGCCCATTTCAAAATGACCAGAAATAACAAATGTTGGCAAGGATGTGGAGAAAAAAATATCAAAAACCTCTTACGTTGTTGATGGAAATGTAAACTGGCTCAGTATCTACAGAAAAGAGTATCGAAGTTTCTCAACATCAAAGATAGATCAACCATATGGTCCATCAATTCCTCTCCTGTATGTCAGCCAAACAATAAACAAACAAACAAACAAAAAACCAAAACACTAATTTGAAGGAGAACTTGTACTCTCCTATGCATTGGCAGCACTATTTCAATAGCCAAGCTATGGAAACAACCTAAGTGCCTGAAAGCAATTGAATGGTCTAGGAAACTGTGGTATATGTAAAAAATGGAATATTACACAGTACTAAAAAAGATAAACTTTACCATTTGGGACAACATAGATGGAACTAGGGTGAGATTATGCTAAGTGAAATAAATCAGAAGGAGGACAAATACCAGGAGGTGTCACTTATATATGAATATAGAGAAACAAAACTAAGAGCCAAATAAAGTCATACAAATAACAAACCCTAGAAATGTGATTGTGGAACTGATGCTACAAAAGGGAGAGGGAGAGAAGGGCTACACCAAAGTGGGGAAGGATCACAGTGGACTATGCTGGAGGACTAATAGATGCTTTGATGGTGGGCAAAACAGCTGAAGTGGGAAATTTTGCATCTCTAAATCACAATCAAATTTGTAAATAAATTTTACCTCAATAAAATATAATTACAAATAATGTTTAAATATAATGCAAAAGTTAAAGCAATTTAAGAACAATTATAATGGTAATGAGAAGTGCCACATCTTGTAACTTACTGATTCTGGTTCATTTAATGTATATACATATACTATCTATATATCTATGTCTAGGGAGATATACACATTGGAGAATTTATTATTAAACTATTAATGAGAACTAACCTCTACATGTATTGTTTTTATTGTATAAGCCAAAAGTAAAGATACCACATTTTTTATAAGTATCATTAATACAGTGATACATTAGAACTGATATTAAAATTAGGACTCAGTGAAAATCCAACCAATGTTAAGCTTTTAAAAGTGATATAAGTTTATCACTAAATTAATACTTTGATGGCACACAACAAAAATGCTAAATGTCCACCAGATAGCCTAATTACCAGGAAAAAAAAAAAAAAAAACAATGGTATACTTAACTATACCAGAAATACACTCTCAGCTGTTTTTCCGCGAATAGTTTACAAGTAGGTGGAATAAATAATACTGAAGCCGAAATTTCAGGCGTCCCATAGGGCCAGTGACATCAGGGCTGATGGTCCTAGAGGGCCACTCTGGAGCGCATATTGCAAGTTGAGGTCGGACACCAGGTAGACACACACCACTTGTGCAGCTACAAGCAACCAGATTGGCCCTCCGCAACAATGTTATTCCATGCATGCTCTCCCGCCTGCCCCGCCCTGCACACTTGCGCACGAGCACACAAACGCACTCACCACACACCTTTCCCTGGTAGGCAGGGGTAGGGAACAGAGGCAGGACCTAGATTATGCGCATGCGCCAGCGGGGCCTCTTCCGTGTGCTGCAGGTCCGGCGCCACAGGTCCACCACCTGCGTCTGTGACCCAGAGCCTGAGCACGGCTGGCAATAGCAGTGCAGCTGAACAGAGAGGAAGCGCGTTTCCAGAAACTTCTGTTCAGCTCAGAGAAAGGAAATCCCAGGTCTCGACTTTACAATACTCTTCTCTAGGTAACTTTATGCACTTATGGGACCTATGCTTATTAACTATTATGGAAAACTTTTTTCAGTCTATATGGTGCTTTATTGGAACTAGTGGCTTTTACATTTATCATCACTTGGGTGTCCCGTTATTACGGCCATTTTAAATCTGAGGAAACAGGCCTATGGAGACGAAATACTGTTTAACTTTTACACAGGTAGAAACAAATCCTCACGGCCAGGACCTATTCTGTTTCTCCTTGGCTTCCTTGATGAATAGGAACACAGTTTATCCTCAGATTTGAGAAATTCCTGGCTCAGATAAATACTTGTGGCACTTTCTGCAGGTATGAGCAGACTGCTGTGGTATAAGAGTGATTTGCCCAACCTATTTTATCCAGCACAAGTGGAACAAGGCACTGTTCTGTCTTTTAGCCGCAGCTCTCGTGCAGTAAACACGTCCTTGATGCAGTCTATTTTAGTGCTACGTTTTCCACATTTTTGGTGGTGGTTTTGCTGTTTAAAGTCGCCCCGGCTGTAGTGTTGCAGAGCTGTCTAGTACTCCTGAGTGGGGGAACACTGTGATGTGCCTGATGGAGAATAAGTGTCAGGTGCACGCCTTTCAGGACTTAGTTACATGATGTCTTGATGTGTATTCAATGTTTCTGAATCAATTATACATACTAAATAAAGTGTGTTTAAAGAAAAACACATCAAAGTTAAGTACTGAGTGACAAATGGTGTGACAAGAGGATTATAGGAATCTAAAGTTTCATTTCTCTTAAGAGCAATGGTTCGGCCGTTCCTAATTCGGTTTCTGTGGTGATTTTTTAGAACATGACTACTGCAAATAATGAGATCAGCTGTTTTTAATAGAGTGAAAAGAAGGTGGGAGGATATTGCAGGCAAGGAGAATAACAGGCTAAAAGGAACAGTTTCCTTTTTCTGTTTGAAGAAAAAGTTCTTGTCTGTTTGAAGAACAGAGAGTAGACAATTCTAACTGGTATCAAGACTTAAAGAACATTTGCAGTAGATTAGGTATACATGCCAGATTGTGGGAAGTTCATTATATCCTGCTGAGAAATTTAAACTATGTCATAAATATATTTGGAGCAAGGATATCATGAAAGGAGCAAGCAAGGAGAGTTCACTGTAGGCTTTGCCTCAACTGATAAAAATTTATTGCTGGAAAAAGAAACCAGACTTCTCTATGTCTTGTTTGTTTGTTTGTTTATATGTATAAGTTGATACATAGCATATTAGTTGCGGGTATATATAATGATTCAATATTTAGATATATTTCAAAATGATCACAATTGCTACAGTAGTTCTCTATCCCTAACTATACGTAGCTATAATTATTTTTCTAGTTACAAGAGCTTTTAAGATATTCTCATTTAGCAGCTTGACAATGTGCATTATAACTTTATTAACTATAGTTCTTATGCTGCACATTGCTTCTTTTTTTTTAAGATTTATTTATTTATGCATACAAGGTGGGGTATAGGCCAGAGGCGTGGGGTGGCGAGAGGGTTCACCAGAGACAGAGTGGGAAGAGAACAGGTAGATTGATGGAAACACACTGGTGATGGGAGCAGCAGGCGAGGCAGGACAGGTCTGCTGCGCCATGTGGGGATCTCCCCAGCCAGGTGTCGAACTCGCGTTGCTGCTGCTGACAGCTCTATAGCAGAGCGCTTAACCCTGCGCCACCAGGGAGGCCCTACACATTACATCTTAATGATAATTGTTTTATATCTGGAAGTTTGTATCTGTGATTTTCTTCACCATTTTGTCCATCTTCACTCTTGCATCTTTGGCAACCACCAATATGGTCTCTGTTTCTATAAATTGGAGGGGGGGTTGTTTAGATTTCACATATAATTACATGTATTTTCCTTTCTTTGTCTGAGTTATTTCACTTAGCATAAGGTCCATCAATATCACAAAGGCAAGATTACCTTCAATATTATTAAATAATACATATAACACAATATGTAAATATTTATTCATGGATTGACATCTAGATTGTTTCCATGTCTGGACTTATATGGATAGTACTGCTGTGAAAATAGTGGTGTTCTTAATACATAGCTTGATACATATCTTTTTCAATTAATGTTTTCATTTTCTTCAGACAAATACACCTGCACAAGTGGAATTGCTGGATGATGTGGTAGTTGTACTTTTTGGTTTTTTAAGGAATTTCCGTGCTGTATTCCATACTGGCTGCACCAATTTACATTCCCACCAAAAGTGCACAAAGGTTCCTTCCTTCACATCCTCACTCCTCCCAGCTATTGTTATTTTTTGTCTCTTTGATAATAGGCATACTGGTAAGCTTGAGGTAATATCTCATAGTAGTTTTGACTTGCATTTCTATGACAACTAGTGATGTTGACCATCTTTTCATATACCTGTTGACTATCTGTATGTTTTTGGGAAAATGTTTTTTCAGAATCCCAGTTATTTTTAGTTAGGAAAAAAAATATTTTTAAATGAACGAATATTTTTTAAAAAGGCGTTAGCTAATGTGCTTTTTTAAACAGGCATTACGATGTAACGTGTGCTTTACATTGAAGGTTCAGTGTCATTAACTTCACACCTGTGTGTTGTAATTACTAGAATAGAATTATATGCAATCAAAAATGATGTTTATATAGGACATTTTCCCATAAGATCATTATAACTATAGTGTTCATTGGATAATTTAGAATCAGAATTTGTCATTATAATGACAGATATTTATAGATATGAATAAATGATCAAATATATGACATAATCTCCATTTAATATTACATTATCAAAAAGTTAATAATTTTTAATAATTTAAGACATTCCAATATGAAGAAATATTTCATTTCCCAAGTGATTCCAAAATATGTATTGGAAATCATGTAAGGAATGTTTTATTTAAATTCATTTATAAACAAAATGAAATTTTAACAAATAATAAATTAGGTAAAATATTTTAAAATAGTTTATGGTAAAAGGAACTTTTAATCAGTGATTCCAAATGAATTTTCAATGGCTTTATCCATTTGTAAATATTAGATACTATTTAAAATATAAACCTGATTTTGTATTATAAATGTGTATATTTTTAAACAAACTATACTACTTTGATTATTACATGACAACTCCTTAGAAACAAATAAAGCACTATTTCCATTTATTTCTGTTCTTAACAGGTGAAAATGACAGCAAAATCAATAAAGAGAATTGTAAGGTCAGCATGAAGAACATTTCTAGTTCAGATCTTAATTTCAGGAACAATTTGCCATGACATCTGTGTAGTCTTTTCATGGATGTTTAGTAGATCTGACAGCTAATTAATTATAAAGCAAGATTAGAGACTGGACAGAAGTGCTGGCAGAGGAGAATTCATCTTTTGTGTCAACATGTTTCAGTGTATTCATTTTCTTAGGCCTGAAACACATACCCCAAGTAAATCATTGTTTATCTTTAAACTCAAAAAGGAAATCAAACATGACATGAACAATTACCAAGATATTTTCAGAGAAATGCATTCTCTGAAAATAAGCATGAAAACAAATTAGAACTATGTGACATTTGTGATTTCCCTGTGCTTTTTGTCTGCATTAGATGCAATATCTAAAATTGCTTTATTTAAATCATGAGACAGAAATATAAAACTATCAATAGAAACAGAGTACATATAGAAATATCATGAATTAAATATAGATCATAAAACATTGATAGACTGTGATTTAAGAATACTAACTTCAAAGTGATAATATTATAAATAAATAAATACCATAACTTTGCAGGTAAGAAACTGTTATTATCCATTGTTAGTAATTCAGAAACTTGTAGTAAACTAGTCAAATTCCCATTTTTGTATATTTCTATATAAAATAAACAAATTGTTTTCCCAGTTGAGTTTTTGAAGCATAATATATATTAAAGAAAAATGCAAAGACATCCAGTTTCTATTCCAGCATGTAAGGTTTTTAGAAGTTGCCACTCTGTCCTAACAACAAGTATAAACCTATATTAGTTGTAAAATCAACTCTTGTTATTTCTGGAAGTGCAGTTAAGTCATGAGACAAACAGCTGCCTCCAAAATTGGGGGGACAAACAGGAGAAGAGAACCATAACTTTACTAGAGCAAAAACTCACTAGAAGAAACCTCAATGGGAACCAGTGCCAGGATCAGAAAATCTAAACTTTAATTAATGAATTGCAAGAGATTCAAACTGCACAAATTTGAGAGTAAAAAATTCTCAGACGAGCCCATTACATGAAGACCCCATGCTTTTTTGAGTTTAATCATTAGTAGTTTGACCAGATTATAGAATGAATGTCTAAGAAAAATTATATGCTTACAGTAAGGAGAGAGGAAAAAAGAATTATTTTGAAATATATCAGAGCTCTCTGTTCTTATGAATCTGCACTCGGGAGAAATTATTTATCCAGTATTAAACCTGATGAAGCTTAATCTGTCAAATTAGGGGGAGGGGAAGACCTAACCAGTTAGTTCTAGCCTTCCAGGTAGAGGAATGAAAACCCCAACTCTAGTAACCCTGTCCTACTTTGGCAGGACATTCTAGTAGATAAAACAGACAGCATGTAAAACAGATGAATAATGGAAACATGTAAATTTTAAGAAATAATGAAAAAACAGTACTAGCATTGAAACAAATGAAGACTGCCTTTGATGGACTTACTAATAAACTAAAGTGGACAATTTGAAGAGACTGAGGAATTTCAGTACTTAATGGGACTAAGCATAAATGATAAAAATATGAAAAGCAAAGAGAAGAAAAGCTGAAAAAAGTTCACAGAGCATTATATTAAGGATAATGGAACAACTTCAAAAGGTGTAACATATGTAAAATGAGAATACCAGAGGGAAAAAGAAGAGAAAAAGATACTTTAAGCAATAATTAATAATTCCTAAAATTAATGCCAGATTTGAAACTATGTATCCAAGGTGCTCAAAGAATACTAACAGGATAAATGCCAAAGTAACTACACCTAGGCATATTATTTGCAAACTGAAGAAGAATAATTATAAAGAAAAAAATCCTGAAAGAATCCAGAGGAAGAAAAAGCATGCCACATGTAAAAGAGCAAATATTAGGATTATATCTGACTAATTTTCAGATACCATGCAGGCAGGAAGAAAGTGGAGTGAAACATTAAAAGGCTAAGAGGAAAGGAAAAAAAAACAAACACTGACTATTCTATCCTCTAAAAAACTACCTTTGAAAGGAAAATAGAAATAAAGTTTCTCTTAGGCAAATAAAAATTGATGATTTGGGGCCTCCCTAGTGGTGCAGCAGTTAAGCGCTGCATTGTGGAGCTGTCGGCAGCAGTGACTTGAGTTTGACACCCGGCTAGGGAGATTCCTACATGGCACAGCAGACCTCTCCTGCCTAGGCTGCTGCTCCCCTCAGCAGTGTTTCTGTCGATCTGCCTGTTCTGCTCCCCACTCTGTCTCTGGTGAACCCTCTCACCATCCCATGCCTCTGGCCTGTACCACAGCTTTTATGCATAAATAAATAAATCTTTTTAAAAAATTGATGATTCGTTGCCAAGAGACTGACTTTGTGAGAAATATTAAAAGGACATTGGAGGAAAAAAAATGACTTTTCAAATTGAGATCTACATGAAGAATATTGGATAATGAATGAGAAAGTAATATGAATTTTTCTTAATTTGTCTATTTTGATAAAAATATTAATAGCAACACTAATTGTTTCAGTGTTTTTATTATGTATATGTAATTATGAAATTAAGAATACTGAAAGCACAGTAAGGAGAAATAGATGAATCTATTATTATAGAAGAAGACTTCAACGCCCTCCCAATAGAAATGGACAGACTTACAGACAGAAAATCAGTGAGGACATAGTTGAACTGAACAATGTCATTAACCAAATGGATATAATTGACATCTATAGACTAATTCAGTCAATGTAGTAGCATATGTATTTGTCTTAAGCACACATAGAGCATTAACCAAGATACACAAAATTCTGAGCCATAAAAGAAATCTTAAATTTGAAAAGAAATATAAATCATACAAAATGTCTGCTCTCAGAAAATGGAATTAAACTAGAAATGAGTGACAGAAAGATAGCCAGTAATTTCCCAAACACATGGAAATAAAACTGCATGCTTTCAGAAGATAGTTGGGTCAAAGAGAAAAATTAAAAGATATATTTAATTTTTTTTTGAATAAAGATGAAAACATGTCAAAATTGGGGTGGGGGGATGCAGTGAAAGTAGTGCTTCGAAAGAAATTAATATTGAACAGGTATGTTAAAATAGAAATTTAAGTAATTTCTCACTTCCATTTTAGGAAATGAAGAACATATTAAATTCAGTGTATACAGAAGGAAAACAATTTGAAAAAGTAGAACTAAGTGAAACTGAAAACAAATCAATATAGAAAAACTAACAAAAAAACAGGTTCTTTTAAAATATCAATAAATTAAGCCTCTAAACAGGCTAAATAAGAAAAAAAAAGAGTAAGGACCAAAATGTACTAATATTGGAAATGAAATAAGGGACATAATTGTGGATTCTATCAGCATTAAAATGATTACAAAGGAATACCATGAGCAACTCTATCCACAGAACTTTAACAACATAGATGATATGGACCAATTCCTTGACTGTCACAAACAAAAATCATAAAAGTAGAAAATCTGTTCTGCCCATTTTTTGACTGGATTGTTAGCTTTGTTTTTGTTGAGTTGTGTGAGTTCCTTGTAAATATTTGTTATCAGTCCTTTATCGGATGTATTGTGTGCAAAGATCTTTTTCCAGTTGGTAGGGTGTCTATTTGTTTTGGTTAATGTCTCTTTTGCTGTACAGAAGCTTTTTATTTTGATGTAATCCCACCTGTTTATCTTGTCCTTCACTTCCTTTGCTTTGGGGGAAGTGTCGTTAAAGATTTTGCTTAGATGTATATGGTGTAGAGTTTTGCCTATATTTTCTTCTATAAGTTTTATGGTTTCAGGTCTTACATAAGGCACTTCTCCAAAGAAGAAAAGCACATGACCAACAGATACATGAAAAAATGCTCAGAATCACTTATAATCAAGGAAATGCAAATCAAAACCACTATGAGATACCACCTCACACCTGTGAGGATAGCACACATTAAAAATATAGGCAACAACAAATGCTGGAAAGGATGTGGGGAAAAAGGAACTCTTCTACACTGCTGGTGGGAATGTGAATTGGTCCAACCACTATGGAAAGCTGTATGGCATTCCTCAAACTGCTCAACATGGAGCTTTCATACGACCCAGCAATACCACTTTTGGGAATCTACCCAAAGGACACAAAAACACTAATCCAAAAGGATACATGCACCCGTATGTTCATTGCGGCACTGTTCACAATAGCAAAGATATGGAAGCAACCCAGATGTCCAAAAATAGATGATTGGATCAAGAAGATGTGGTACATATAGACAATGGAATACTATTCAGCATTCAAAGAAGATAAACACATGCAATTTGCAGCGACATGGATGGAATTAGAGGGGATCATACTCAGCAAAACAAGCCAGAAAGAAAGAGAAAAAATATCGAATGGTTTCACTTATAACAGGACTATAGGGAAACAAAATAGGAGAGAGACACTTGGGGGGTGGGGGAGGGGGAGGATAAGGGCACAAAATGAAGTAGAAAAGAACACAAGTTACCACAGAAATGGATCACGGGTGAATTGGTGGTGGGTTACCCAAGGGGAATACAAAATGTAAAAGATATAAATAACAATAAAAATATATATTAAAAACAAACAAACAAAAAAAAGTAGAAAATCTGAATAAACATATATCCGTTTTTAAAAATTTAATCTATTGACATTTCTAGAACAGAAAGCCCTAGGCCAAGATACATCCACTGGTAAATTCTTCCTAACAATTAGGGAAGAAATTTTACCAATTGTTTACAATCTCCTTAGGTAAAATAACCGAAGGGGGTATTTTTCTTAACTCATTCGATGAGGCTTGAATTAACATAATACCATCACCAGACAAAGACATTACAAGAAAACTACAGATTAATATAATTCATGCAAAAAATCTATAAAAAAATTCTCAAATCCAAAAATGCATAAAAGTTTTATCCATCATAACAAAATGGGATTTATCCCAACTATGTAGGACTTGTTCTACACCTAAAATTAATCAATATGTCTCATCATATTAAAAGGAGAGCGAAGAAAAAATACATAATAATATTAGTAAACGCAGAAAGAGCAGCTGATATAATCTAGTACCTATTATGAAAAAAAAAAAACTTGAAATAAACTAGTAATAGAGGTGGCTCCCCAACTTGCTAAAGAACATTCACGGAGCCTCCCTGGTGGCACAAAGGTTTAAGTCTCAGCACTGTGAAGCTATCCACACCCCTCCTGCCTTGCCCGCTGCTCCCCTTGCTCCCCTCAGCATTGTACTTCAGTAGATTGGACTGTTCTGCTCCCAGCTATGTCTCTGGTGAATCCTCTCACCTCCCCACACAGCTAGCCTACATCTCAGTTCTTGTATGCATAAAATAAATAATAAATCTTAAAAAAGAACATTCACAAAAGACCTACCGATAACATAATACTTCATGGTGAAACAATTGAACAAATATGTTCCTCCTCATCACTCTTCTTCAACATTATAGAAGTCCTAGCCAGTGCAATATGATAAGAGATTAAATAAAAAGAATACAGATTGAGAAGAAAGAAAAGTATATTTGTTTACAGATGATGTGATTGTACATAATCCATTAAAAAACTCTTGGAATTAGAAGTAATTATAGCAAAGTTTAGGATGCAAGGTTGATATACACAAATCAATGGCCTTTTTATACCACCAATGAACAAGCAGAATGTAAAATTAAAAACAAAATTAATATGGGCAACCCCTAAAGTGAAATAATAAATGTATAAAAGATCTTTAAGAAGAAAATTACAAAACTGATTAAATAAATTAACTAAACAAATGGAGAAATAACATGTGTCTTCCACATAGAAAATTATCTAAAGCATTGTTTGCATCTATTCTAATCAGCAGATAATTTGTTTGCAGATAGCAGATAGATGCAAATATGTGAGTCTCTTCTGACATACTCTAGTTATTATAATTATGGTCACCATATAGCTTCAACTGTTAATTTCACAGTATGGAAAAAAGTCTTCTTTATGTTTTCCAAATTTTTAAAGTGGACATTTTAGGAAGTGTGGAATTTTGCGACCAAGGAGTTATATTCTGTCAGAGTTAAAAAAAAAATGGCTTTGATGGCATATGAAGTCTTAATTCTCACTGTGGAATTATGTCTGTATGTTTGCTTTTTGTTAATGTCTGTTTTCTCTCTTTTTCTGAAGTTCAGTGTCAATATGGGTTTGATCTTATAATGAAATGGGCTCCTTACAACTGAAATTGTTATATAATTTTGGATTAGTACCGTGATCTTTCTGAGCCGCATTAACACTCTATATTAAAATAACAATGAAAGTCTAGATTCTGAGTTACATTGTACCAGAAATTAGTTATTATATCAGTGCTTTGTTGGTCAGTTCCATTTCCTAATTGAAAATTTTAAATACTCTCCCTTTGCAATGTGTTATCTCAGAGTTATCGATTGTGAATGAGCTCTCATAGATAACAGTGATGGAAGGAGGTATAAAACATCCTTATCAAGGATTTGGGTCAAGTTAGTTTACTTGGACAGTGACCCCAGGAAGCAGAATTAAGAAAATGGTAAAAGCAAGACACGGAAAGGATGAAAGTCAAAACAAGAGGGTGCTAAGCTGGAAATCACTATGGAAAATATGGGCTTACCCTCAATGTAAATCATGTGACTTAGGTTGTGTAAAAGGCACCCTACAATTGTTATGTGAGAGAATAAGAAGCTTGGAGAATTTACCTACCATCCTGTATGTTTTATTAGTGGTTATTTCTAGAGTTCTATAACCTCTCACACTTCTGGACTACACCTGTGTTTAACAGAGATTTAGAGAGTTTTGGGGAAAGCAGTGAAAAGCCAGGGTTAATGCTCGTGGGTCTCTTGGGCAAATGTAGAAAACTGTTGCAGCAGTCTTACTATGTGGTAGGTATTGTTTAAATACTTCAGAGGAAATCACCCAATGAGAAACATACAAATGTCATCCCTGTTACACAGATGAAGAAACTAAGGTATACATAGATTGACAGATATCTAGTGTCACAGGGCTAGTAAATGACTGAATCAGAATTTAACCTCTCTCATTTGAGCTCTGAAAGTTGCATTCTCAGTAATTAGACAATACTGTCCTTAAAGACTTAAAATATTGCATATATAAAGACAAATATTTGTATTATATCTATTATGTTTAACATATAAAACATATATATGTGTGTGTACATGTAATGTCACTGCTTATAAGCAGTTTTTCCCTGAATGAAAATTTGTTGAATCTCAGACAATCTGGTATGTATAGTCCATAACTTCATAACATTTTCAACTGCTGTTGCATATGGGATTCACAGAATTTTGTAGGTCAAAACATCAGAATATGATTTACTATAGTAGTTTGCCAACTACAATTTGCAACAACATTACCTATTAAAGTCCAATAACACTGTAATGCCCTGTAAGTTTTTACATGCCCTCTAGGTTCTTGTAATATTTAACTGTACACATATACCCCATTTCTCTATCCATTCGTTAGTGGGCATTTGTGTTTCCATTTCTTGGCTATTGTGAATGATATTACAATGAACATGGAGTGCAGATGTCAGTTAAAATATTCACTTTGAAGAAACAGGTCTGTTTTTAGCGTTAAATACAGCACTGCTGTATTTAATTGTATTTTTCTTTTAATTAATAATTTTGGTTTCTTTTCCACATTTTCCCTTTAATTTTGAAATAATCTCTTTTTCAGATTTAAGTGCGAAAAACTCTCTTTGACTCAACATTAATCAGGTTTCCCTGAAGCAACTCTTCTGAACTAGTTGTAGCCCTTGGTCCTTGTCCTTACTAGGCTTATATTACTCAATTATAGTAAGATTCCTGTGAGGTCATTTTAATAAGAATCTCTTAGTAATTTATAAGTCCTGACTCACTCATTCTATTTCAACTATATATCCCCATTTGTCCTTACTGTACTTTGTGTTGTGTCTGATATCTTTTCCCTAACATTATAGTCTTGATACCTGTCTCAAGATCCTGAATGAAGTGTTTTTTTTTTTTACCATTTTAATAAATGCAAGAATATTATTTAACATAAGTCACCTTTATCTTCCAAGTCAGTTCCATTGTCACACATATTTCCATACATTTTCTTATATACTTGGTGTATAAAATATTACAGTTGGTCTCCTAGAACTTGTGTTTATCATACTCATTCTTGTTGATCTGTTATCATTTTCAATTATGAATATATTTATGAGTGTTTCTATCCACTGGTATCTCCAGGAAAGTTTTCACTTTTTTCAAATTTTCTTCTAAGTTTTAATTTAAATAGCAGAATTTTAGGTTGTTGAATCTATCTTAAAATATTGTAACTTCTTGCATATTAGGGTGATCAAGTCCTCAAATAGAAGAATATTGATTTTATTTTGGTGTAACAGAAAAATAGAAACTGGTTAGTGTTCTACATTTCTGTGACTCAAGGGCCAAAATCTTAGAAAACAATTAAATTCTACAGAATTATTAAAAATATCTGAAGTAGAGGGAAGGGGTCTTCTCTACTCCCAGATCTCTTCAGCTGCAAGAAACGTTTTTCATTACTGGGAAAAATTCAGCCTGACACTGCAAGCAAGCCTTTGATATTTTTGAATATCTGAAAAATGTGGATGTTCCACCAAGATCCACTGACCATAGCAGTGGGTACATGCTTGCTCATTAAAAAAAAAAAAAAAAAAAATATATATATATATATATGTAACTAAATCTATTGGATGGAAGTTTGTTTGATACTCAACAAATGTTAGCTATTGTTTCTGTTACTAAGAGAATCTACAGACTCCAGTTATGCTTCCTCTGGGAGTTGGATAACTCCCAGTGTAAAAATTCAGTGTCCAATTAGATAACTTCAGTGTCCAATTAGACATTCATTTCATCTAGAAAATTTCAGAGCATACATTTTAAAGACACCCTCCATGCACAACCAATTTTTCTTTATTGGTGCATTATTCTAGACAAGGAGTAGTTAAGGGAAGAACATTCATAAGTCTATTCTACTTTCATCATATGTTTTTACTGCTTTCCTGTTTTACTGCTTTAAAATTTAAGAATTTTAAAATTCCATATTGAGATATACAGATAGATGTGTATAGCATAAGCTTATATGTTGATGAATTCTTAGAAATTCAAGATACCTACACAGCTGCTACAGGAAACAAGAGTCTCTCACAAAAAATCTCTCTCACCTTCCCTGGTCATTACACTTTCCTGAATATTACCATTACTCTAACCTCTGTCCCTCCAAATTGTATAGGTTTTAAAAAAAATTTTAATTAATGAAATCAGTATGTATTTTTGTATCTGGAAATTTGGTTCATGTTAGCATTATGTTGGTGATATTTTTAATCCATGTTGCTTTTCTGTACATCATTTTTGTTTCTCTATAATACTACTTTTTTATGAGTAGGTCACAATGTATTTTCCTGTCAAGTTACTTTCAATGTGAGCAATTACAGCAAACTATATTGCTTTGAATGCACTTGTCTTTTTCTTTGGTGAAAAATATATGTATTTCTACCGGTTATATCTCTAGTAGGGAGTAGTTTGGTAATAGAACGTGTGTGTGTTTGTGTGTGTGTGTATACATGTTTGGTAATAGAATATATGTGTGTATGTGTGCATAGATACTCAGCTTTACACACTGAACTTTAGTAGATATCATTATTTTTGCTAAGTACTAGTATTATCTTCCCTGCCTCCAAGCGAAATGCAAGTGCAAGGACCACAATTGTTCCACATCCTTGCGAAACCGCAATAAGGGTAATTCTATTCCATTAGACCTCTTGCCATGCATGTGCAGTTATCTAATATTTTTGCTGAAGGAGTTCAGGACATGTTGTCTCCACTCTGACCTATTGACTATTTTGAATTAAAAGCATTTGAAAACAGCAGATGCAAGAACGCTCTGATCTTCCTTCTTTTCTCTTAAAAAAAGCAAGAGATGAAATCCCCATGTGAAAGTCATGTCCTTATACCAGAAGGAAAGTAACATTCTTATCAACTAGACATGATGATAGAGAGAATTTTTACACAAACATTATTAAAATATTTCTTATCTTCCTATAATCTTTCTACATAGCTTAGTTGTTTTTCCACAATTGTCTGTCTTTATTAAATGAATCATAAAGACATTTGTTTGACACTTCTTTTGGTCTTTGTTGATAGGAAAAATAATTTTTCCTCTGCCTCTCTAAGTTCTTGACTAGGGACCTACCCCCTTATGATAAAAGACTGATTAATAGAACACCAAACAGAAGTTTGGTTTACACATTAATACATGTGTATTTCCTGTATGCATGGACAATACCCAGTAAAACTCAGTAACTCTAAGAAATGTTCCAGGCTACCACCTTAATTGCTATCTTCAGCTAAAGAAGAAGGAAGATAGAAAGATTTATTATGGAGTAGTGGGGAGGCTGTTAAAAGAGGTTACCAGGAAAAGCACAGTATACAATGGTGTACTTGTTAGGCAGATTTAAGCCCAATGGTTCCATTGCTGGGGATTTCTAGATGCTTCATCAACCTTCTCTTCCTGGTACAAAGAGGGCGGCCCACTTACAAATGAAAGTTTCCCTTATAAGTGAGAAACTTGTACCTTACAAAAGAATAACTTGTGCTTGGTTTTCAGTTTCTCCTCTGTCTGTTGTTTCTTAAAAATAACCACCTAAAATAGTATTTATGCCAAAGAGGCATATTTTACAATGGGAAATTCTACTTCCTCTCATATTCCTATGTCAAATAAAGGTTAGATGTGATTCTATACATCTGAATCATATATAGTGTTATAAATCAATTATAAATCAATGGTACCTTAATTTAAAAAAAAAATCTGTGTTTTACTCCTTTTGACCTATCTTTTGTCAATTTAAAAACCAGGCCCAGGTCAGAACCCCTAATAGTATAGAGGTAAAAGCTTGCCTCCCTATATTGCTTTAACATGTATTTCCTATGGAAATTGAGTCACATTTTCATTTATTACTGTTTCATTATATATGCATTTTTGTCCATTTTAAGTTGATTTATATTGTTGATGGTAAGGGGGAAGAGCCCCAATAAGACTTGAGGGGAAGAGCCCCAAGAAGACTCTAAAATTAAGTGAACTTATCATGGTTTAGCAAAAAGTACTGTGCCATTCTAGTTTAAGACCAGGTGAGTTTTCTGAGCAAAAATTTAAAAGGGCTATAGCAAAAACAACATATGTCCTAAATGTGGCAAGATTTTAAATGCAATTCTCTGCTCACAAGGCAGACTGTAAATACTTTGTGATTGATTGGACATGTTCAGTTTCACATCACAGATGCTGGGAAATCTGGTTTCAAACAAGTGTGATCTAAGTTGCTTAAGTGCCAGCAGGCCTAGGATTCATTAGGGAGGTACACATTATTGAACCTTAACAAGAGTTTTTGTTATCACTAGGATATTGCCAGTTATAACTATTGTTATTATATACCATTCTGACTTGCCTTTTCATACCTTCAGAGATTTTTGTTTATTTTAATGAGCAAAATTCTCTAAATGCAGCCCAGTTCACAGACTTTTTCTTAATGATAGGGTTTTCTGTTTTTTTTTTTTTGTTTGTTTGTTTGCTTGGTTTTGGTACTTAGTTTAAAAATTCCTCCTGAACCTTAAGTCAAGAAATTTTTCTTTGTGTTATTTTCTCATTTTGGAATTATAGTCCACCTAGAATTGAATTTTATGGTGAGTCAGGATATTTTTTACACTTGTTCATTAGAACATTTACAGGACCCATCACCTTATTTTGAAAATAATGAAATTCCTAAGTATTCTGTGGTGCCATATTTGTCAAAAACAAAGTATCCTTTCATTTGTGAGTCTTTCTCCAACTTTTTATCTTATTATTTCTGTCATTTCAAATCAAACTATTTTCCAAACTATAATGATTACTTCATATATGATAATGTCGGTCCCAAGATAATACCAGATCTTGCATTAGCATTATAAACATGTTGAAAAGTGTTACTGGCCCTAATTTGACATAATGCTGTCCAAATTCAAAGCTCTTTAACAGGCATCATTTTCTAAATTTTATTTGCCGCAGTAGCACTCTGAACTGCTTTCTTATAAATTCTTCAGAGCAATTATGAAGATAGGACCACTAATGGTCAACTTGCAGGTATCCCCCTGACCCTTGCCTGAGTTCATTAATTGTAAACCAGGAACATCCTCTTCTATAAGCAGTGGCTTAAATGACAAAAATATGATCAGTTTTTTAAAATTCATAAAGAGCATTCAAAGAAATTTCTGATATAATAAATCAGTGAACTTATAAATTTCTCACTTTTCTAATTGTGTTTTGCACTTACTTGTTTTGTTTTCTATGTACTTATTTTCCCTACAGAGTTGCTTTCACGTTCTACATGTGTTTAAACTAATCTAGTTGGAGATTATGCTTGGCAAGTAAAGTATATAACCATATGGCTTTTTGAAATCAGAAATAACCTATAGTCAAATCTCAGTTCAATTGGGAGATACGTAACATTGAGGAAATTGAAACTAGATTTAATAGAATGGGAACAAAATATATGGTTATCTCTGAATTCACAGAAATAAAAACATATTTTTCTTATGTTTGAAACACAAGTGTTTGTTAAAGACTGAATTTTAATGGAATAGTCATTAAAGAACTGTGAGATTTTTTTTGTTAAATTCCTCCTCTACTACCCATTTAGTGTGTTACTTTTCAAGAGGATATAACAAAAGTCAGAATATTTAAAGAATAAAGTTAAATCTCAGATATATTCTGATGCACAATTTGTAACCACCTTTTGTCTTATTAATTTATTTACAACTACTGATAAGGGATTGACCACAAAGACCTACAAAGAGCTGACAAAACACAAAGTAAACGATCCAGTAAAAAAATGGGCAGAGGAGCTAAAAAGACACTTATTCAAAGAGGAAATGCATATGACCAACAGGTATATGAAAAAATATTCAGCATCACTTGTAATCAGGGAAATGCAAATCAAAACCACAGTGATATATCACCTTACACCACTGAGAATGGCACTTATTAATAAAATAGGAAACAACAAATGTTGGTGAGGATTGGAGAAAAAGGAACTCTCCTACACTGCTGGTGGGAATGCAAAATGGTCCAACCACTATGGAAAGCTGTGTGGAGGTTCCTCAAACTATTAAAAATGGAGCTTCCATTTGACCCAGAAATTCCACTCCTAGGAATCTACCCAAAGGAAACAAAAACATTAATTCAAAAGGATACCTACACCCCTGTTTAATGCAGCACGTTTTTACAATAGGTAAGATATGGAAACAACCCAAATGCCCAAGAATAGATGACTGGATCAAGAAGTTGTGGGTTGAAATAAGCCAGAAAGAAAAAGAAAAACAGTTGATGGTTTCACTTACAGGAAGAATGTAGGAGAACCAAATAAGGGATCAGGAAGAAATAATTACAATAAATTAATAAACAAAATTAACAGGCAACTATAAATCAGTGATATTTTACAGGAGAGGGGGGGAGAGAGGGATCAAAATAGGGGAGGGAAGAGCATAAGGGACTATGATGATGGTGCACAGGTGAATTGATAGTGGCAATTATATGAGACTATACTGAAGAAGAGAAAGCATGCATTGTACAAAAAGGAATGATGTTATATATATATATATATATATATATAATAAAAATGTATTCACAACTAACAAATTGAGGCATGAAAATTCTTAGTGTTATTCATAATTTATAGGCATATTTTTACTACCCTCTTGTGGATAAATATATTCAGCACCATTTGACATAAGGCACTTGGTAAAAAAGGAGAGCCTGTTTCTCTTCCAGGGCAGCAATCTCCTTGTCCTGCTCAATAGAAAGAAGATTCATCATATACAACCTTAGAGTGAAAGTTTTTGGTACTTTGATTTAACAGTCTTCCTGTACGATAGGGCACATGACCCCATCCCTGCAATAGTAAGAGAGCTGTAAGAGCAGGGTGTGTACCAAGAATATCAGCTTTCAAAACCAGAAATAATGTCAGTGCAGCAATCCTATTTTGAGAGCAGGCACTGACATTTCATTATCTTTTTCTAAGTTATACACATTTTTCACTAATATTAGCAGTTCTTCCTGGAGAATGTGGGTCAAAGGAATAGGTTATCTTCTTGGCTTATTTGTTTTTAAGAATTGGAGGAAAAGAGACAATCTAGGTATTTTTAGCTCAACTATTTTATATCACTTGGAGAGATGAGCTTAATAAATAAAAAAAACATTCTGCCTGGGTCATCTTGACCAGCATAACATTATTTTTGATTCATGACACATATTGAGTCAAAATATACTTGTTGTAAGAATGTTAAACAGTAAAATGACCTTGGATCTTCTCTTACTAAGGAAACCATCTGTAGAGGAAAATTGCCATATGCAAACTGAAATAAGTTTTATCACCTTTTCCTTTCCCACATACACATTTAGATAATCACAAATAAACCTTAGATAAAATTATTTTTCATTAAGTTCCTTAGAACATCATTCATTTGAGATGTCTTTGTGTTACACCTATGTGCCAGCCTAAATATTTCCCACATAGTATTCAAATTTCAAACTTTACACATTTTATTTAGTATAAAGTATCAAAAATATACCCCCCAAACAAATAGATACAATCTTTTCATATACTAGTTCAATTAACTTTAGCTAGAAATATCTTCCTAGGGTGGAAGACTATAATCTTTAAAAAAAAAAATGACATGTTACTTTATGTTACTGTGACAGTGAAAATGTTGCTATCAAATTCTAAAGTCCTGCTTTATTTCCTTATAATTTTTTTTTCCTTATAATTTTTTTTTTGAATCATGTGTGATCCTTCTTATGGAGAAATATGGCAAGTGGCTCAGAGGCAAATAGAAGACAAGCTTATAGTGTTCTGCTATTATTGAAAGAAATAGTATATTTTGCAATATAAGACATGACCATAATTGCACATTCTTGGATGTATCTTCTTTCTATCTTCAAAAGCAAGGTGGGGAACATACCTCCTAGTTTTAAATAACTTTTTTTAAAAGATTTATTTATTTATACATACAAGCTGGGGTACAGGCCAGATGTGTGGGGCAGCGAGAGGGTTCACCAGAGACAGAGCGGGGAGCAGAACAGGCAGATCAGAAATACACTGCTGAGGGGAGCAGCGGGCGAGGTAGGAGAGGTCTGCTGCACCATGTGGAATTCTCCCCAGCTGGGCATTGAACTAGCATCGCGATGCTGCTGACAGCTCCACAGCGCAGCGCTCAACCGCTGCGCCACCAGGGAGACCCCAGTTTTAAATAACTTTTAAAGAATAATGTATTTCTAGCATAGGCCTCTACCTGAAATGTTGAAAATGTAAAGGAATTTTAAAGAAAACAGATATGTTTATCTAAAAATATAGTTGTTTTTCTCAAAACAGGATTTGAAGTGCTGTTAAGAAATGCCATATATCATTTGCTTTTATACTATTATCCAGCTGTTTCTAAGGAGTTATGCTATAATAGTTAAATAATATGATTACTTATTAGAGTAAATTTTCACTATGAATATTGAGAGACTATACCAGTTATGATCTAATGAGTGAAAAAGACCACTTTCTCATTATTTTAGCAGGAAAACATATAATAAAAGGGTCTAGTGATAAATGTGTTGAAGGTATAAATGCAAATGAACTCTTAGTAATACTGGAAAGCTTACTGGATAGCAGACCCTACCTCTAGATTAAATGGGCCAAATGGAAAGTCTGAGATTATTAGAATTTGGGAATTTGGAACAGAGATTGTGTGGAACTAAACACAAACCACTAAATAACCGTTGCTACATGACTGACTCTGAAACTTCTGAAGGATTTTGATAAAGTTCTTCAAGTTCTAGTCTTCTGGCGCTCCATGTTAGAAGCCATCAGCTGGTAAAATAGAGATATAATTCAGAAATATATTTAATATTCCTAGCTCCAAGCATAACAAATCCCTATAGAGGATGGTGGGTTTTGAGTTGACCTGAGAGAAATAGTTTAATTCCCATTACTGGAATTTTTATGGTTTCGTGGTTTCCTGAAAATTTAATTCACTTTTATTTTTTTCCATTACACCTTCATTAATTAAATCTTTATCATTACTTTTCTAGAAAACATAGTGGTCTAATTGGTCTTCCCTTATCCCTTTTAAATATCGCTGATCTGTTCTCCATGCTAATGCCATTGTGATCATTATAAAGCACACACCTAGTTATGTCATTTTTCTGTCTATGTTGTCCAATAGTACTATCAATATTTTATCAACAGTAAAAAAATTTAAATGTTCAATCATTATTAAATATCTAGGCTATATTTCATTTCAGTGCATACCTCAGTATTTAACTTCCTCCCATCTTTTACTCTAGCCATATCAAATAGTTTATAATTCTGTGAGTCCTACTTTTTCATCCCCAGCCCACCTTCCCCTTCTACTTGTTTTTTATGAGATGATGATCTTCATCTTCTCTTCCTGACTAATAACTTACAGACTTAGGGGTCAGCTCCTCTAGAATAATAGCTAGATATATTTATATCCTATTACTCTAACTTTATGGACACACACACACACACACACATACACACACACTTACGTAGTATACAGTTATTTTACCGTGCACAAAATGTGTTTTGCATGGCTTAATTTATAGGGTAAAACTTTATTTAATTACAATTATGTTGTATTTCTCATTCATTAGATTTAAACTTGTCTAACCACAATATTGTACCTTCCTTGATGTACCTGATTTTAAATTCCAGGGTCAGTAACAGTAATGGGATTGACCTTTCTTATCAATCATTTCTGCATCTTTTTTGATTGTTATTATTTTCAGTAAGATGTGAAATTTGTGTCTTTATGTCTTGATTCACTGAAATCCTTCACTACTGGTCTCTAAGACAGACATATTTATTTACCATTGACTTCTAATTACATGCTTAAATTCATCACTGATAGCAACTCTGGGACATAGTTTGTATTTTACCTCGGTATCAATTTCCCTATTTCTTAAACATATAAAAATGACTGTCCCTCATTTCCTTTTTAAAAAGACTATTTTTTAGTGTATGTATGTCCATTTTGCACAATAACGTGGAGCTGGATCCACTCTATTTTCCCGGGATATGGTGTAACGAGGTGTTATAATTCATTTTTTTAAAGTTGTAGAGTTACATTTGGAAATTGGAACATAGGTACTCTTCATACTATCCTTCAACCTTATATTGAGGAATTCTATTCCCACTTAACAGGATGTGACAAAAGGTAGTCTTAATTATCTCCCCAGCCTACAAGCCTTATAATTATTTTTTCCATTTTCTTAAATTGAGAAATCATTGGTTCACCATACTGTGAATGATTTAATGGACTAGGTTCACCCGCTTCTGATCAGTTACCACTCTATGCAGACTACCAAAGTGCTCATTTTCCTCCACCACAGAGCACTGGGCCCCTTCTCCTCTCTGTTCCCCTCCTCTCATCCCTTTGAAATAACCACAGTTCTGCAGTCATATTTCTAGGGTTTGTTTTGGTTTAACTTTGTCAGTTCCTTTGTTTTGTTTCTCTACATTCTATGTATGTGTGGTTTTGGAAATGTGGACTGATCCAGCCCCTATGGAAAACTATATGGAAATTGCACAAAATATTAAAATAATTATAACATGTGATCCAGCAGTGCCATCCCTTGGTATTTATCCAAAGAATGTAAACATTCTAATTGAAAGCAATATATGTACTCTTACGTTCATTGCAGCACTACTTAGCTAATTTATGTAAACAAACTAAGATCCCAATAACAGATGAGTGGCTAAGGAAGACAAGCTATATATATACAGTGGAATATTACTCAGCTGTTAAAAGAGGAGAAATCTTGCCATTTGTAACAACCTGGATAAAACTGGAAAGGACTGTGATAAATGAAATAAGTAGAAGGAAAAAGAAAAATACTGGATGTTTCATTTCTTGTCCTAATTCCCTCAAGTAAAACATTATAGATTTTTATTTACTTATTTAGTTATGCACACAAGAACTGTGGTGTTGACCAGAGGTGCAGGAGGGGTGAGAGAATTTACCAGAGACAGAGTGGGAAGCAGAAGAGGTGCATCTACTGAAATATACTGCTGAGGGGAGCAGCGGGTGAGGCCGGAGATGTCTGCGCCATGTGGGTCAGCTCTCTGGCCAGGGATCGAACTCATACCACAATGGCTGGCCATAGCTTGATAGTACTGAGACTTTAACCCATGCACCACCAGGGAGGCCTGCAAGTACAAACATTTAAACAGGGAAAAATTTCACAAGTATTATTTTTAAATAGTTGTCTTATTTTTGTACTTCATACTTTAAATTTATGAAATCAAGAAGGCAATGACGTTATTCTCTAATAGTCCCAGAATTGAGCCTTTCTGACGCCTTATTCCTAGTAGCAAAGGGGAAAACTCTGAAATATGCCTGAGTTAAATAAAATAATAAGAAGAAATGCATTGATATGGAAAACTTCTACTTTCTGTAGCTCATATTGTGAGCTCTGTTGGCAAAACATAACTTTCCCTATTCCCTTCCACCCACTCCTTTGTCATAAACTTGCTAAAAGTAATTGTTCTCCATTCTCCCAACTTTAATTTCAATCAGCACTATTATTCAGGTTCAGTGCTGCTTGTTACTGAGTAGGTAATCTTATCCAATTCTGTTTTTCAGCATCAAAGCAAATGCTCAAAAAAATACTGAAAAATGAAAGATATAGTTAAAGATTTAAAAGCCTGCCCTAAAAATAGGTAAAGATTGCGTGCGCGCGTGCGCGCGCACACACACACACACACACACACACACACACACACACGAGTTGTTTTTTTTTTTCCCAGAAAGTGTGAGAATTTTGGTTTCTTAAATACAGTGCAACATCAAATTAGATGGCAGTTTTCACTGATCAACAGAATTAGATAATTGAAAATATTTTTATGCAGTTTAGAAATATATACCAAAAAGAAAACACTGTGTTCAAATTCATGACATTTTTTCCTAATCATTCTTATGTTGTTTCTGTTCTGATTTGTAATATTGGATAGTAGCTCTAATGTTAAATAGTTTCAGTTCAACATCTTCTCAAGTCACTTTCAAAATGTCACATGGAAAATTAAGGTCAGGCAATTCAAAATTCCTGGTAGGATACAATATTCAAGAATCTGTTCCAAGGGTAGAAAATATTTCTAACAAGCCAAATGAAAGCAATCATCCTCAGCTGAGATTAGGCTTTGCCAAGAAAGTGGTTAGATTTTATTTCTTAAAGAAAGAATGTTATAAAACCAAATTTAGATGACAGCATAGAAATGAAAAAGTAATTTGCATATAGTTTGAAATTTCTGATTTAACTTCTTTTAATTATCACATTTATCCATATTCACTTTAAGAACTTGACAGCTTTATCATTTTTTTCTCTGTATTTTCTTTATTTTGAAATCTAATTTGATATCTATTTCCTAATTTAGCACTTTTGTTTGTATTGACATGGCATATCCTTTTTCATTCTTCAAATTGTAATATATGTGTGCTCTTTTTTAAATGATTTATTTATTTATGCATACAAGTTGGGGTACAGGCCCGAGGCAAGAGGGTTCACCAGAGACAGAGACAGAGTTGGAAGCAGAACAGGCAGATCAACGGAAATACACTGCTGAGGGGAGCAACAGTTGAGGCAAGAGAGGTTTACCATGCCATGTGGGAATAGCCCTGGCCCGGTGTCAAACTCGCATTGCCGACAGCTCCACAGCGCTGTGCTTAACTGCTGCTCCACCAGGGCGGCCTTATATATGTGTGCTTTAATATTCAAATTGTTCCTTACGGAATATAACAAAATTGGATTTTGCCTTTTGTCTATATTAACACTGCCTTTTAAATCGGGTCTCATTATATTTAATGTGATTATTTATACCTCTAGATCTAATGGTCTGAGCTCCATCTTTTATCACGAGGAGGAGAAAGCTAGAAGCAGTGTGGAACAAAGACACAGCTTAGCTGCCATCTCTGCCCAGGACTTCCATGTGAGTGTTAAATATCTTTTTAATTTTACTTCTATTTGTCTGTATACCTATGCAGATGAGTATATCTTCTCATATTTAATTAAAAATTAGGTTGGAGAGAGATAGAGCTATGATGAATTACCTACCAGAAATGAAACATCTTAAAAATTGAAAGTACCATAGAGCTCTTTCTGTAAATCATTTTCTAAAAGCATTTCATTCAGCCATACACTGTGACACTATGCATGCTACCTAAGGAATTATAATGACCAATATTTTATTTTCATGTGAACATATAATATTACCAATAAGGAGTATATTGGCATTGAAATTTTTGTACTAAGATTTAGGATTAGAAAGCAAATTTTCAAATGTTTTTCTTTATTTGTAGAGTAACATACTTTTCAGCGCTAGGTCTCACATTTTATGTAATATTGCCATTGGAATTAATCATATGACTTCCAATTTAATTTCATAACAATAAATTATAACTCACCTTGTATATTATAACAATATCCATATTACTTACTTGATCCCAGAATAAGACATTTCTGATTTTGAATAAAGCAGTTTATTTTTTTTCACTTTTCTTTTTTGCTACATAATTTTCTAAAGAGTAGCTCAAAATATAATTTGCATTTTCATATATGTCTTTGAGATAGTTAAGGAAACTTTCAGTAGGTACTAACTTAAAAATGCCAAAATACATAGCAAATGAAGTTCACTAGCTTTCCAAGGTAGAATATCCCAATATATACCTATCATTATTTATAAATTTTCTATCTTAAAAATTTATGCTACTGTGGGGATTTTGTCCAGTTTAACTGTAATTTATCTTATATATTTATTGCATTATTAGTAGTAGCAAAAAACATTTAAATAAGTTTGAATTCTGTTTTATGTAGAATGTTACTTATTTACTTGTTTATAAATTGATGAGTATTAAGTTTAAATTGGTATTTAAGACATTTGCCACATGTTTATGAATACATGTATCCCGAAGGAAATAGACATTTAGAAAAGCATTTATAAAGATATAGAAAACTAAAAATGTAGTTCATTTTAACAATTTTCTTTAACTCACCTAATTTCAATAAAAACATTATTTTCAACATTGATTTGAGCCTGTAGTTTAAGTGCAGTTTATATAACTGAAATGAACATATAAAAATTGAAGAATGAGATTTGAAATACAAAACTGCCATTTGCGTTTTGTGACACATTATAGACCTTAACATTCTCGCCAACTAGAATATATAGATAAATCTATATATTTATGGGATCTAATGCCTAAAATAAAGGTGAGGGTAATAAAATACTCTAAGTTTACATATTCTTTAGCTAAAAGTAAGCATTTTTGTTCTTAATTTTTTTTGACACAAGTACTTATTTTTGATGTGAAATCAAACTTTGTGATTGCTTTGAGATTGTTGGTGGGAAACCAACGGGGAATATACAGTAATGTAAAAGACACAAATAAAAATAAATAACTGAAAGTGAAAAAAAAATTCCTAAAATACCATTTACCTTTTACAAACTGATTCTCCCTACATTAACCCACTGGGTTAGACAATTTAACTCAAATTCTCATACCTGAAACTTCTTCCAATACCAAATACCTGGCCAGTTATTATATAAAGTCATAAAATACTCTGGGTATTTAGACAGAAGCGCAAATTGACTTTGGTGCACCCAAATCTGAAGCTTCTTCTGGAAGTCATGAGAACATAAACATGACCCTGCCACTATACAAAGTGTTTACCTCTTAACACCCATGAACAGGTCAATTATGTCTTCCTGACCTTTTCAAAAGAGATCTTAAATACTCACAAACCTGGAGAAAAAGTATGACCCAGTAGACCCTAACGAAGAAACATAGAGAATATGCAATAAAATGTGACTGCACAGAAGCCTCATATTCCCATAACTTTTCTAGCAAGCAGAATAACAACTTAAAGGTAAGAGGTGAGCCTCTGCCGTCTTCCTACCTCCTAAACCACATGCCACTGGATTTACTTGGCATAACTTATATTTTATCCACTGGTAGAAGGAGAAAATATATGGCAGTCACTACTGTGCTGTTAATTCTCACTTTGAGCAAATATACTCTGTGACAACAGATATTTTAAAGAACTTAGCAATAAATTTACTATACATTTTTATGATATTTTGAAAATGAATAACACAAATGATTTATTTAATTGAATAATGGACCATATTAGTAAAAATTAAAATTTAATGTCATAAAAAGCAAATTCTACACAAACGTTCTGTTTTTTTAAAAAAGATTATATATTTATGCATATACAAACTGGGATGTAGGCCAGAGGTGTTGGGTGGTGAGAGGATTCACCAGAGACAGAGTAGGGAGCAGGAGGATCTGCTGAAGTACACTGCTAAGGGGAGCAGAGGGTGAGGCAGGAAAGGTCTCCTGTGCCATGTGGAAAGCTCCCTGGCTGGGGGTTGAACTTGTGCTGCAGTGGCTGTGGAGATCTTCATAGTGCTAAGACTTAACCTGTTGCGCCACCAGGGAGGCCCACATATGCTCTTTTAATAATAATAAAAACATGCAGCTTTAATGTAATTTTGAAAAACTATTCTTTATTCATATAAAGTTTGAAAATAAGAAAGAAGACTATGGAGGGAGAATACCATAACAACATTAAGTAAACATTCAATAAAACATTATATATTTATATATATTTAAATATATTTATATATATAAAGTTATTTATATATATTTAAATATATTTATATATATTTAAATATATTATATATTTATTCAGGGTAAAAGTAGATTTATGATCAAAACAGAGAACCTAGAAACTGATGCATAGTAGTATGGATGTTTATTATATTGTAGAGATGACATTAGAAATCATTCTATAACATTCTCCTATCCAAAACAAAAGCTAAGAACAACTAGACTTCTATATTGAAAATAACAAAATTAGATACTTGTTCTATGCAATATATAAAATGAAATATCTGAATCAAAAAAACAAAATGTGGAACATTTTGATGTATTTTCATTTTATTTTGGAAAACTGATTTATTAAACAAGGTATCAAAAAGTCTAGATATAAAAGAAAAGATTTAATGAATAAATGAAACAGCATAAAAGCAAAATTCTCTGTATACCTATTTAAAATACAAAGGCATATTGGAAGAAGTTATGTCTAACATACACATAATTGAAATTTTACCAATAATTGCCTACAAACTGAGTGTCTAGATTATCTATGCCAAAAAGGCCAGAAAATTTTGGCCCCCACATTCTATTGCTTAACCTAGATCACATGAGAATTTTTGTTTTCTTTGAAGATTTTGTTTTGGAAAACCCAGTGCCCATAAAAGAGAAGCAGTGGTGGTTCCCTATCACTCTGAACCTTGTGCTAAATCATTATAGAATATAAATGTTTCTTTCCTAAAATTTGAGAAATACAATGAGCTGGGACTCTGGCTTACCCCTGAGGGAGGAATACATGTGAGGGGAAGGAGAAAGAGCCAGCTAAATTTCCCTATGAAGGCAAAACTGCCTGGAATTATAGAAGAAAACATGCAAATAGATGGTGGATTAGATACATTTCCCAAAGACCAGATAATATGACTAGTTAATTCAAGAAAGGATTGATCGGGAGTTCACTGGAAAGGTACTAGAATATTTAAGCTGGAGGAGAGAAGATATCTAAATGGTTGTCTTTATTATTTCATGAGAAAACACATATTAGTAGATGACCTAAGGTTATTTAAGGGAGTAAAATGACCAGAAAATTATTGTTAATTATTTTATTGTCAGAGAATGCACAAAAATGTATGAGAGGTTTCATTTTAGATATGATGAAAGGAAGGTGAAAAAAAAATATCCATGTAAATGACTTGATGAGTAGTGTGTGGTAGTAGGTGGTAGAGTGTAACATGAATTGTGCTTTTTAGTTTATTGATTCAAGTGTATTGTTAAGTTACCAAAGAGTATTCAGATAAGGTAAATAATTTTTACCCGTAAGTGAGAAGAAAGCAAGCAGAATTAAACAAGTGGACAATAATATGCTAATGCAGTTAACTGAACTGGAAAAGGAAAGGGACATTGACATATGAAACTATTTTCAATCTCATGCAATCAGAGAAATGCAGTTGAAAACAAATAATGCATCATATGTACTTATAGCCCATTTGCATTGCCTAAAACTAAGATATATATATCAAATGCCTATACAAAAGCAGCCCATGGATGTTTATAGGCATCTCATAAGCACTATTAACCTCAGTATTAATTTTACCTCAGTCACTGAACAGTACATCTTCAGTTACAGAAGAGAGAAGATTATGATGAATTTGTTCCCAACCCCTTTTGCACTCAAAATGAAATAATATTGTATTAAATTATACATTGTCTTTATCTTTTAAAATGTCTGCTTCTACATCTTTAAATCCCAACTGCCATTTTCACTATTTAAAGGATCCTTAGCTCTCTCTTGGATTACTGCCTCCAGATCAAACTTTCAAATCTCATTGTCAAGACTTTTGCTCTCTACAGTACAGTAAGAATCTCTTACAGTACAATAAGAAATGTAGACTTTTATTTATTAAATAATATTCAAATTAAATCACTCCCAAGACTAGCAGTTGAAAATATTGATTACAGTTGTCTTCAAGGCATTTTTCCAACATCTTAATTCTGAGTTTAGACTTTCCATGTTTACCTCTGCTTCTCTCTCTAGGAACATATTATTTATTTACCCTTCAGTCTTTTGATTGTTTGCTTTTTTTCTTCACTATTAAACTTTTACGCAACTCTCAACACTATTTGCTTTTCTCTTTTAATGCCACTTTAAGTCTGATTTTTTGAGTGGCCTGTCATGTTTTGTAGACCTGGTTATAAATGTCCTTCTTAGTTCACTTCCTTAACAGCATTCTTTTCATTTTCCTTTAATATGGTATGAAAATATTTGACTTCTCTTAAAATGTTTTAAGAGCAGGTAAGTGTTGTGAGAGCAGCAGAAAGGTACCTCTTTTGTTCATAGCTACATCCCTACCAGTCTACTATATTTTCACACTGATAAGTATTAAAATAATATTGAACCATAAAAATTCTTAAAGAAAATAGTGGTATATTTTATATGGTTTTAACTTGAAAATGGGTTTTCCTTTATACCTGGGTATCAGAACTATCATGAATATGGCTTTAAAAACATTGACTTGACATTATTTCAGTCCACATCTATTACACTGAAGGATATGAAAAAATTACTAAATAAAAAGAATATTTCTGTGTACTCATGGAAAGTATAACCTACTAAGAATGAGAACAATTAATAAAAAAAAATCACACAGGAGACAGTAGTGACATACGTGGTCTATGAAGGGTGATATATGGTATAATGCAGCCAATAATAGAAATATTTAATCCAAATAAAGAATTCAGGGATGGACATCTTTAGAAAATTATACTTAAACTGATAGGGAGCATGAATATAGGAGAATGGGGAGAAACTGAAAGGCTGTACAAAGGTGGGAGGTGAGGAAGAAGCCAAGTAAATAAGAGATTACTTGAAGGCAGTGTGCAGAGCGTGGGAAGAGTCATGGTATGAAATTAAATGGGAAATGTAGGTAGAAGTTGAACATGGGTTCTTTCTAGTTGATGTAAAAGAGTTTTGACTTTATGCTAAAAGGTAACAAGAAGATGGTGAAAGGTTTTAAGTTCTGAATTTGAGAATGTTTAAACAATTTGAAATGGTCACTCTGACTATTGATGATTTTAGGTGGAGTGTTTTTACGCTCTGTCTTTTAGAGGACAGGAAGGTGGTTAGGGGTCAGATCAGTAAATTTGCAAAAATTTGAATGATTATGCTGCCAAGAAATGGTGAGATAAAACAGTGAACTTCAGGTGAGAAAAGTAATCAAATGCGGTTTTTTGTTTGTTTGTCAAAGCAAAAAACAAACAAACAAACAAAAAAACCCTCAGATATCAAAGTCTTAGGAGCTGTGAAAATGTAGACTATGTACTTCTGACCCAAGACCAACAATGGAATCTGGACATAGAAGGAGAAACACAGCATTTGATCACAGTCATGCTTGCTTAAGGACAGGGAGACCTTCTGAGAAATATACTGTTAGTGTATTTTATCATTGTGCACCTATCAAGTCTACTCACACAAACCTGAATGACATGCAGCCTACTGCATACTTAGGCGACATACAGGGATCACTGTTGATATGTGGTCCATGGTTGTCTGAAATCTCATTATGTGGTGCATTAAATGGCTACTATAAATCTGGTAGTTGTTCCACATTCAGAGGAATGATCCAGAATGGCAGGTAATTGGACCATTAATGTAGTTAAACTGTGGTCTTCGAAGGCAAAGCCTTGGTCAAAAGGGAATGACTGTAAAGAACAAAGAGATGTCTGATTGTGTACAACATGTTTTCAATATAGAAACTGTGTAGGTAGTTTTTGAGACACTTGTACCATAGACACAGTTTTGTTTTTAAAGATGAGAACTATCAAAAATTTAGGTTTTCTTTGTGTGAGTCTTGAAGCAGGACAAATAAATTTAGATTAGTTTGGCCTGATTTAAGAATATTAAGTCAGAATTCTTAAAGAGGAAGAAGAAAATCAAGTCCAGTACTGGATCTTTTTCTAACTGGTCACTTGAGAGGGTGAGCTCATAAATGTAAAAGATATATACAAGAAATGTTACAGTATTAAATTTCATGGTGACAGAGCTTATCTTATCATAGTGACTAGGTCTGTGTGACACAATTTTAGTCATTTTTTATTCTATTTTTAAGTACCTATAGTTTGTTTGTGTGTGTGTGTGTGTGTGTGTGTGTTTACTTTGTAAAATTTCTGCAATAAGTGTATATAGCCACTTTTGTTTAAGTCAGAACTAGTCATTGAGTCCCCTTCCCCTTCAGGCAACTGCTGCTCTTGTTGCTTGAAGCTGATCTCTTGCTGACAACAACCAGAAAATTGGGGAAGTGTTAGAAATATTTGTGTGAAGGCTTTTTATAACTATCAGGGCATTGAGTTTTTCTAGAATGAGATGAAGAGTGAAGCTGGAGAGTTAAACCCAAATCTGCTTTTCTCCTTCAGGTAATTATGAATTCTAAATTATAAGTGTCAGTGTAAAGGCAGAAAGGCAAGCTGACTTACAAGAGCTAGAGGGGAAGAAAATGAGTTCACAGGATACCGAGGGAGAGTATTGATAAAAGCCAATTCTCTATGGGGCACTATTCTCTATCTCCAAGTAGGGAGGACAAGAAAGAACTAGAATTCAAAAAGAAATATTTATTTGACTCACTTTTGCCTCTAGCAAAATTGTCTGCTAAAAATTAAATTATTTTTACGATAAGATAAAAATCACCTAGAGCTTTCATAATTTTCAACAAAATTTGATACTCTGTATTTGTCACTTTATAAAAAATGAGCCAAATGTAAAAATAAATAGCATAAAAATAATTTCCCATAAAATAAAAGATACAGAATATAAATAATCCTACAAAAAGTTAGATGGAAAAATTGCCAAATACATATGATCAATAAAGTAATTTTAAATATGTTCAGGAAATTAAATAACAATAGAAAAATGACAGGATGTGGAATTGTAAAATAAGTAAAATTGAAGTTTTATATTTGTAAAATACAATTATATCCCCTGTGAACATTAATATGTTTAATGGATTATTAGAAACTGCTAGAGATAATTAGTAATCCAGAATACAGGTCAAAAATTGTTCAAAGTCTAACATGGAGAAAGAATATAGTAGACTGCAAAACATTTAAGAAACAAGGTTTTCTGCTTAAAAATATTCCAAGATATATTCAATTGAATTTTCAGCAAGAGGATAAGAACAAATAAGACCACATGTAAATGTAAAATATGCAAATGACTGCATATTAAGAAGAAAATTGAATCTTAAAAATAGTCAAAAGAAAAGATCACCTTGAAGAAACAGTGATGAGTTTGGAAGTAGATTTCTCAAAAGAATCCACTAATGGCAGAACAATTTGGAATAGCAAAGAAAATAACTAACCAACATTGATTTCTGTGGTAGAGAAAATATAATTCATAAGTGAACTTTAAATTAAAAAAGTTAGGCCAAATGTCCCTGAAAGAATTCATGTCTACCAGATCATCACTAAAGAAAATCATGAAGATAGTATTTTAGCATGAAATGCATCATTCCAGATAAACAAAACAGCTAGATATAGATATAGATATATTTAGAGAGAGAATATATAAAACTTTGTGAAGAATTCATAACACTTTTGAGGAAAAATAAATACATAATAGAAGAGCTAGGCCATATTCGTGTGTTGAAAATTGGACTATAATGGAAGTATCAATGTTCTTGAAGTAAATATATAGATTCAGTCACAACCAAAATAACCATTTTGTATTTATGTTCAATAGTAAAATTACTGTATACATACATATATTCTATCATTTAGAACTTCAACATATAGGTATGTGAACTACCTTTAACTTTAACTTCATTCATACAAAATTCAAGAATAGCCAAAACTAATCTTTGATATTAGAAATCAAACACAGGGAGCCTTCCTGGTGGTGCAAGGAACTAAGTCTCAGCACTAGAAACTCTCAACAGCCACTGAAGCATGAGTTTCATCCCTGGCCAGGGAGCTGATCCAAGTGGTGCAGCAGACCTCTCCTCTGTCACCCCCTGCTCCCCTCAGCAGTGTATTCAGTCATTCCACCTTTTCTGCTCCCCACTCTGTCTCTGGTGAATCCTCTCACCCTACTCCACCCCTCTGGCCTACACCCCAGCTCTTGTATGCATAAATAAATAAATCTTAAAAAAAATAAACAACAGGATGGAAGTATTGATGGGGCAGGAACTTTTGGAAGCTTCTGTTAACTTTCAATGCCTTGACACGATTGGTCATTTCATAGGTGTAATATTCACTTTAATCATTCATAAATCTACTTAAGTTTTGTACACATTTGCATGTATATGTTAGTTTAATTAAAAAGTTCATAAAATATTTTTACACACACACATATATATAAAAGGCAAATGTATATGTGTTGTTGAATGGGTTATATGTTTATATATATATTTAGAATACATTAAATGTATAGCATTGGTACTATTTTAGAGACTGGGGAAAAAACAAAAGAGGACATCTTAGTATAGGGGGATTATCAGTCTGTAAACCAGCATCATCGAGTAGTTCTTCCTCTGTATTATGTCATATACAGATGACTAAGCTTCATACCAGTTCATTTACCCTCACAGGGATTTATATTTGTTGTCAGCATTGTTAGAAAACAAGCTTGTATATACCTATTTTATTCAGGTTGCAAGGATTCAAACAAAATTACCAGAAAAATCCAACCATATTTTGAAAACTGTTTTTTGCAGTAGAATGTCTATCACTTAAATAAAAAAAGGACATTATTTTTTACCAAAATAAATTGAGCTTCAACTAGCATTTTAAATATAATTTCCTCATAATAATTCTGCAACTCAATTCATTCGACCCTTGCTTTCTTATCAAAATATTCACATTCTCTTCTAATTTTGGGGGGGAAGGTATATATTGTTAGGAAATACTGTCTTTTACTTTAATATATTTTTTCCATTCTCATTTCACACTTATTCATGGACACTTAAGATGGGACTACTAGGAGGAGTTGAACATTTTTGTCCCTTTTTCTATGCCAGTATCTCATCAGATCTGTCAGTTTTAGCTGAATTTCTAAATATATTACACATTCAATTAGGGAAAATCCAAAAGAAAATCTCTGTAAGAACTACCTCTTATCATTTTTGGCCTGCTTGGAAATAGAGAGTTACTATACATAAAAAAAAAATAATTCTCTTATACATAATTGGGCATTTGAAGTCAACCAATGCAAAAATACTACATTTTAAATCTACTTTTATAAAAAAAAAGAGTGTGATGAGGAAGTTCAAACTATGCAAACTTGACAAGTAAAGTTATAAAAAGGAACTGTCCTCTTTTCCAAAGGATATATGAGTACATCATTGATACTATCTTATTTTAATTTATTGTTAACAAAATCTGTAGTAGAAAAAAAATATGGCCCTCCAAAGATACCCATGTCCACATTTTCAGAATCTGGGAACAGGTTGGATTACATAGAAAACAGAAATTTGCTTGTATGTGCAATTTAAGAGTGCTCATCAGCCAACCAGTTACAACGAAATTATTCTTGGTTACTTGGATGATTTCAATATAATCACTAGACTACTTGCAAGTGGAAGAGGGAGGTAGAAGAGAGAAAACCCAAGGCATGGAGGCATAAGAAGGATTTGATCTACTGTTACTGGCTTTAACATGGAGGGAATAAAGTACTGGTGGTTTCTAAAAGCTGAAAAGATAAAGAAACCGATTCTCACATAGAGCCTTTAGAAAGAATACTCCAGGTATTTCTGATATTAGTTATTGCAGATAATACAATTATTCTCTTTCATGAAATATTGGTTTGTTTTTATATCTGTAGTCTAAATTTCTAGATTATAAGTTCTAGCTTTCCTTTCATAAATATAGTCAGATATCCATGTGAAGATACTACAAAAATCATCATACTTTATTTAAAATTTAATTTCAACAGTCACCCAGGATATCTAGATAATTTATTTTCCTTTACAGCAACTGGAAACTAAAGCTAGAATATGTGAAGTAATTTTAATATCCTAAGATTTTAAACAAAGTTAATATTTATGTTGTGAATACACAAAAATTAACATTTAACTTTTTTATATATAAAGTGCATCAGTTGTATTGGAAATGCATAATAAGGAAGTTGATATATTCAATAGTGGTGGGAGATGAGATAAGAATGTAGGCTCTGATTCCATAGAGGAACAAAATGTGAGTGAGCGATAAAGTAAGATGACAATGGAAATGGAAATGAAAAGCTTGGTGAATATCAGAAATGACGGTGAGGGGAGGAGAATACAAGATCCAAACATCTTCTCTAGATTTAGAATATTGCTAGTTTTCTTATTTTAACTTTAGAACTGAATACACTTTATAATTTACTTACTGGCTTAATATAAACCTCTGGCCACATCTTAATTTCACGTAGTTTTATATGCATGCAGTCTGATAGAAATATATTCAAAAACCATCTCCTCTCTCCTCTCTTACTCTTTCCTCCTCCCTCTTCTCTCCTTTCTTTTCTTTTGAGTATACTATAAATATTACTGAGAAACTGAATTTATTTCTCATTTTATCTTATTCTAATTGACTCTGCTTCTGCCTCTGATTGTCTTCAGAATTTTCCTAAACATGCCACATTGGTGATATAGTGGTGAAAATAGCTGCCTTCCTACTCAGAATTTCCCCATATTTTTCCGTAACCTAACCCTGGAACATAAAAAAATATATAGTTGCACATGATGGATGTCTTAAATTTCTACTATATAATAATGGCTCTAATACCTAGAGTATAAGCCTGAGTATGTTAAAATTAGTTATTAAAATACAATTGCATTAGTAAGACAGTTCAGTCTGAAAAAGTCTCCCTCGCTAGATTCACACAGTCACTATAGATATTAAGGTGAAATTGATTCTCTCTTTATATGGGTAAATAGCCCTTTTGTTGTTTTCTCTTCTCTCTGGAATAAAACAGCTTTTGATATTATTCTGTACTGATGTGAATGAGCTCAAGATGGAAAAATCGCATGTATTTACAGATAATAAAACTTGTAATCCTTGGGGAGATTAATCTGTCAATTTAAATAAATGAGTACTAAGAAAGACCCTAGTGCAAAACCAAACTAGGCACAGTAAGACACTGAGCTCAGATCTAAGTAGACAGTTGGCCACTCTTAGAATGATACTGGAACAGGGGACCAAAGCAGGGCCAAGCAGCGTAAGTACCAAGCAGGGCTTCAGGAATATGTAATTCTTATGTATTGGTCATTTGCTAAACTGTCTTTTATTTTCAAAGTGTTAGGAAAAGCACAAAAATATTGAATCTTGATGTCACAGATTATTTTAGAGAGAGTATCAATAAATTGTTAATCTGTTAAATAGATTTACTGAAGAAAATAGTTATGCCCTGTGCTATAATTATTTTCACTTCATTACATATTACAATTGCATTTTAGAAATACACTGTGCAAATTCGTAATCCTACAAAAGTCATGTGACAACTCTCACTTGATTTATAAATTATGTGTTACCAAATGAAATAAATTATTTATATTGCTATGTTATAATCTGCAATGTCAAGATTTCCAAAAATGAAATCCTAATTATAGATCAGTGGCTAGTGCTATGGATACAATTGTGAAAAAAAGGACACCTAACCTCATGGAATTTAAATTTAACAATTTTCCATAAAGTCAAAAGGAACATTTTATATTCATAACCCCTCTCTGAAATTTACAAGAAAAATGAAATGTAGTGAGAGGCTACAGCACTATCTACCCATGAGGAATCTGAGAAATAAAATAGTAAAGTTAGTTAAGTCATGTTTTGAGGAAGTAAAGCATTGTTAAAAGTCATTCTAAATTTGTGAGCACTGTACAAAACTCCCAATTTATTAATGTCTAATTTTGTATGAGTTTTAACATTTATGGTCTTAGCTCATATTTTTCTTTTATATTATTTAACAACTGAGTTATTTAGAAATTTTTTTCATTTTTTTTCAAAATTAGATTTATTGCATCATAGGTACCAAAGCAGTACCAAATCTATCCTCTGTTAGTTTTGATTCCTCTTAAATTAGATTCCTTTTTGTCTTAATTTCTTTCAATTGGTTCTGTCCTTTTTTTCTTTTTATTGACTTGATTACCCTTATAGTGTTTTGATATTTTTCCTATTTTTGATAACCTAACTGATAATTAAACATTCAAGACTATTTATTTTATTTTTTGGCATATGCTTCTTCTTTATTATATGTCAAATGCTTTTTTATTCCAATAAAGTATTTTGAAGAAATCCTCTCATTTAAAAAGATTTTAATTGCCATTTTCAGGGTTTTGTTGTTCTCTTACATTTAAATTTTTGTAATGATTCTTTCAGCTCTTAGCAACTATTTTGACTTTGCGCTTATTTGTGATTTTTTTTTTGCACTTAGAGTTTAATCTCTATGAGCAAAGACTTGGTCTCACTATTACATTCCATCATACCCTAAATACCTAACATATACCTTGTTACATATGTGTGTAAGTAACTAGTTAGTGCCTTTAACTAATATTGTCATGATATGGAGAAGAAATTCCATAATTTTGTTTCCCCAATAATGCTTAAGAAAATTATCCAACATATCCTCAGATAAACAGCATTGCGTAATTGTTGAGAGTAAGGACTCTGAAGCTAGAAAACCTAATTCTATCCTCTTAGGCAAATTACTAAACCTTTTTTTTTGCTTTGATTTCCGTGTGTGTGTGTGTGTGTACACACACACATATGAACATACACATGTATATATAAAATGGAGATGAAAATAATGCCCACCCTCTAAAGTTTTCTGAGTATTTTATATGTTAATATTTGTTAAACAAACAGTCATAACTTATACCTAGCAAGGGTAGAATAATCCTTACTCAATTTATTTCCTTGAACTTATTAATATCATAAGTCAAATTATATCTGTACTCAAAATGACATGTTGAAATCTGTTGGGCAGAAATATCATGCACCAATTTATTAATGTCAGAGGACTCCAAGAACATGGAGGATAGAAAAGACCATCACAATGCCAGACATCAGCAATAGAAGTCCAAACACTTCTACCACCTATATCTTGACATGGGAGTCACCAAGGAAAATACAAGCAGACACTGAATAGAACAATGCTATCCTTACATAGAGGGTAAAAAACCAAAAACCAGCAAAATCAATTCAAAGTATGTGTTGTTGGTCCCTCACAGTAGCAGACACCCTGCCCCCAACAAGTTGACCTAAGGGAGCTTTTCTTATGCTGCAGTAGCATTCCATTGTGTATATATATCACATCTTCCTGTCCTGTTTGTCTGTGTTTGGGCAGTTAGGTTGTTTCTATAGTTTGGCTATGGTAAGTAGTGCAGCAATGAGCATAGGAGTGCATGTTTCTCTTTGAATTAATGTTTTTGTATTTTTCAGGTAGATATCTATATTTATCTGTATCTGCCTAACCCTGAGGTAACCTTACACTGTTAGTGGGAATATAGACTGGTTCAGCCTCTGTGGAAAACAATATGGAGGTTTCTCAAATATTAAAAATGGATCTACCATATAACCCTCAGTTAAACTCACAGGTATCAGAAATTACAAACGCTTGCCATTTGTGGCAAGATGGATGGAGCTGGAGGGCATTGTGCTTAGCAAAATAAGTTGGAAGGAGAAAGACAAATACTGGACAGTGTCACTTATATGCAGAATATAGAGAAACCAAAAAAAAAAAAAAAAGCTCACATAAAGCCAATCTAAAACTTAACTAACTAGAAAGCTTACTTGACTGTAACTGAGACTACCAGAGAGGCAATGGGAAGAGAAAGGTGGGGAGGGAGCACAATGGACAGGATGGTGGTCTATGTGTATGGTGGTGGTGATTGCGATGGTGTAACAACATCTGCAGTGGGAGGTCCTATATTTCCAATACAAACACACAGACAACAATGTAAATCAATGTATAGCAAAAATAAAATAAAAATTGATCAGTAATAGGGGGAAATCTAGGTAATTAATGATTATGTGAAAATTAAACAGTATGTTTAGAAATAATGACAGAGAAGAAATATTTTAAGATTAATAAAAATAAAATATACCCAAAATTATTTAATTTTACATTCTTTATGTCTTAGTCTGTTCAGGCTGCTATCAACTGAATACTATAAACTAAATAGCCTAAAAATAATAGAAATTTATTTCTCATGATTCTGGAAGCTGGAAAATTCAAAACTAGTCTTCAAAACAGTGTCTGATTAGTACCCATTTCCTGCTCTATACATGGCCATCTTCGTCTTATGTTCTGAAAAGGCAGAAACAGTGGCAAGGCAAGGTAGTTCTCTGAGGTCTCCTTTATAAGTATGCTAATACCATTCTTGGAGTTCCACCCTCATTGTGTAATCCCAAAGGTCCCACTTCCTTCATATTGGAGATTAAGTTTCAAAGTATGAATTGTAGGAGAACTTGAGCATTCACTTGAGCATTGTCTGCATGCTATATACTAATGAAAAAGAAAAAAAAAAACTTGTTATACACAAGAATTACTGATGTTTTTGTTGCACTTCTATATTTTTTCTTTTTATTACAAACAAAAACACTATTTCCTAAAATATATAAAGATAACGTCCCATTGTTTACCAATCCTCATTCCACAGGAATCTGAAGTGTTTACATGAAGAATACAGTCTTAGAACTGATCTTTTCAAAATAGCAAATAAACCCATATGCTTGAGTAAAAAAAAATATAAGACACAAAATTTGTAAGACACACAATTATAGACTGGTTTCCCTCTGTCTCCCCCACCAATCATATGCTGAAGTCATAACCACCCCGCCATTCTACAGTGTGACTGTATTTGGGGATAAAAACTTTAAGTGCATAATCAGGTAGATCAGATTGTAAATAAAAATGGGCTCTAATCCAATAGGACTGATATTTTCAGAAAAAAAACAGAAGAGATGCCAGAGATGGGAATGAACAGTGAAAATGATACTGCAAAAAAGAGATTATCTTCTAGCCAAAGAGAGAGGTTTCAGGAGAAACCAAACCTGTCAACAACTTGATCTTGGACACCGATTTATTTAGGAGAGTTAAAGTTTTATATTGCATATTGAAGCCTTGCAACTAAGTTTATTATGGCTCCAAGAGAGCTGAAAATGTAATAAATAAACTATGTGATCTCAAGAAAAAAGAAAAAATATAGAAATGGAAATTAGATCTACAGCTTCTTATATAATAATAGAGAGAAAAGGAAAGGAAGATAATTGTATTCATGAATTAAGAGAACGGAATCAAGAAAACATGACAAATTTGTTGACCAATAAAGAGAGACTAAAAAGGGAAAAATAGAAAAAAAGAATCAAGGTAAATTTTTTATGTCTCAAACTTTTGTAATTACAGTTTGGCTTTAAAGAAATTAACTGACATTTACTACAGGTTTTATATTATACAAGCAATGTGAGAATATTTAGAAAATCAATCTTTTTTGAAATTGTAGTATCTACCATCATTTAAAGTAGACTCTAATTTTTGTTGAAAATATAAAGTACATTTAACATAATTGAGGCATTTATATAAAATATTCTTAGTAGTGATTGCTTATCTCTTGATATCCCTGGTTAGTAGAATTTTAAGTCATTTCAGTTTCTTTGCTTCTACATATATCTTTTATGTCAAATTATTCAAAGTGAAGACATTTAGTTTTTCAGTCATAGTTCAAAGTAAAACATCAAAAATTTTAATCAATTTTTGTTTTTGTTTTTTTCTCTCTGAGTACATAAAATCTTCCCAAAGGCAGAAAGAACAAAATTTTTATTTGGAATTTCAAAACTGTATCTCTAACCAACAGAAAATTGACTTCAAGATGCATACTACGTATGAGGTGACTGATCACTTCTGTGTCCCAACCTCACAGCTGTGGGAAAAGGGTGAGAAAATCAGAACAAGGCATTTTCTTCTGCTAAAACAGATTTTCTTTTTTTTTTTTAATCTTTTTTGTTTTTCAGATTTATTTACTTATGCATACCAGAACAGGGTCCAGGCTAGAGGTGTGGGGTGGTTAGAGGATTCACCAGAGTCAGAGCGGGGAGCAGAACAGGCAAATCTACTGAAGTACACTGCTGAGGGGAGCAGCGGACAGAGGTCTGCTGTGTCATGTGGGAATCTCCCTGACCAGGGATTGAACTGTGCTGCAGTAGCTGCTGATAGCCTCATAGATGGAGACTTAACCCGTTGCTCCACCAGGGAGGCCCTAAAACATACTTTCACTGAAAGAATCCAGAGTATTTTACCTGTCACAATCTGAAACTAGCTTCATTTCATTTACCCAGAAATTAAATGGTCACCTTCACTACTACCCATATATATAAAATAAGAGGTGAAAAGATGTGCGCATGCACACACTCACACAAACAGGAAGCAAGAAAGACAGTATGAGAAGTATGTTGGCACATGGACTGCTATAACACAGTATCATTATTCAGATGATTTAAACAATTGAAATTTATTTTCCATAATTCCAGAAGCTGGATGTATGAGCATGGTTGCCAGCCTGGTTCCATTATTTGAGAGCCCCCTTCCTGTCTTTCCACAGTCATCATATCGCTGTGTATTCATGTTGCAGAGTAAGCAAGTAAGCCAACTCTCTGGTGTCTCTTTTTATAAAAGCACTAATCCCATCATGAGGATCCCAGCCTCAAGACCTTCAAAGAAGTCTCATTACTTTCCAGAAGTCCCATCTCCAAATCCTATAAATCACAATGTAGATTGGGTCTTTAATCTATGAATATTGGGGAGACACAATGTGACTTATAGCTCCTGGAGACTCCAAAACTTCTATTTTTAATTTATTGAGGAACCTCCATAGTTGATATACCATTTTACATCACTACCAACAGCATTCAAGAGTTCCACATCCTCAACAACGATTGTCATCTTCTGGTTCGTTGTTTTTTTTTTTTTTTTTTTTTTTTTTTT
>PVIJ01003350.1:0-21811 GCA_004024925.1 Scalopus aquaticus | reverse complement strand
CCCATTTTTAAAAAATACATAAATACATTATTGTGTATTTGAAAATTTGTTAAGAAAATAGATCTCTTGTTATGTGCTCTTAACACAGACACAGACACACACACACACACACACACACACACACTCACACCACAAAAAATCTTTGGGCAGTATTGAGTCTGTCTGTTACCTTAATTGTGTTGATTATATCATGGGTATTTTCCTATGTCCACAGTAATCAAATTGCACACATTAAATATGCACAGCTCTTTGTATATAAAATATAATTCAACAAACCTGTTAAAATTTCCTAAACTTCTGAAGTCAAATGCTGTGTGGAATGGAAAGATAATGGCTTATTAGTAGATTACTAGATGTAAAATAGTGGCATGCTTTTCTCCATTCTCTTGGTACACGGACTGATTTTTTTCAGAAAGTAATTCCAGTGTTCCAAAAGTCCAGATGATACTCATAGCTGGGACAAAGCATAAAGGCATTAAAATATATGCCCATCAGTCTATTATTTCTCCTCTCTCACTGTAAATTCCATTACTTATTCTCATAAATAAGATTTTAATTCTGCAATGTTCCATCTTCAGTTGTTGACCCTGTATCATGTAGAACCACCTATAGAGCAGACTAACATCTTGTCTTCCTCAGTTAATTTATCATAGCAAACTGCCCATGACACAATTGGATGGGGGTGGGGTGGAGAATAAGAGTGACATATGTAGCAGGAGTAGGTGATCTGAGAACATAATCCACTAGCTTGGTCAACTTATTCTTTCAGGATAGACTCCAGTTCTTCTGTCTAATATTTTCACTTGATGTGCACAAAAGATGTTTATACATTTGTGAATTATAGAATTATGTAATATCTATTAATTTTACATGTTCACTTGTCGCTCAGTGGTGTTTAGTCTCCCTTAGGACACAGAGGATTTTCTCCAAAGCCTCTTTGAGAACTTGCAGCAGACTCTGTGCACAATATTTTGTGCTTTAGAAATGCTGAGTGTCATTGATTTCCCCAAGTCACATGTAGCAGAGATGCATTCTCTACAGCTGGGAGGAGCTTTTAGAGCCCAAGGTCAGAACTCTCAATGTAAAATCTTGTATCCCTGAAAATTAATTGGCAAAGAGGATATATTCAATTTGTCATATGTTACCTCTCAAATCAAAAGAGGTTAAATGATTCTTGTGGCCCTTTCTTAGTCCTCGGGAGTATAATGGGCAAAACCTTTGATTCTGACTTTTCTTTTAAAGGGGAAATCCTAATATGACCCAGGCCAGGAAACACCATCAATCATGACCAAAGTTTGATAGATTTTTATTTTCCTTTAATAAGCAAGTTTTTCGCCAAATATTAGAGGGTTTCCACTATATCTGTCCTGTCAGCAGGTAGGCATTGATGTTGTAGACCAACAATGTTTTGGGGTTTTTTTTGTGTGTGATATTTAGTTAAGATTCTTTACAGAGGGCCTCCATGGTGGCGCAGTGGTTAAGCACTGCGCTGTGGAGCTGTCGGCAGCGGTCGGCGACACAGGTTCGACTCCCGGCCAGGGAGAATCCCACATGGCGTGGCAGACCTCTCCTGCCTTACCCACTGCTCCCCTCAGCAGTGTATTTCTGATCTGCCTGTTCTGCTACCCACTCTGTCTCTGGTGAACCCTCTTGCCGCCCCATGCCTCTGGCCTGTACCCCAGCTTGTATGTATAAATAAAAAATAAATCTTAAAAAAAAATTCTTTACAGTAAATTATGACAAAGGACTATAAGGGGGAAAGAGAGAAAAGAGGTTTAGTGCTATCATTATAAGTTGAAAGCCACCTTCTTCTGGGGTTTTGTATTGGTAGAGGACTTTTTTTTTTTTTTTGGCAGCTTAATAGCTGCATAATAGGTGTCAGGGGAAATTCTAATTGCCCCTGTAAAGTAACTACATCTGGAACAACAATTGGTGTCATCATCAGCATTTAGGCCGTTGTTCTGCTGTGTTTCATCTTCACAGGTCAAACAGACATATTGAATGGAGATGTGATAGGAATAACCACCTATCTCTGCATCTCTATACTTTTCCCAGAAATTCTGAGTTGCTTTTTTTTATTCTTTTTTTGGTGAAGAGGGGCAGGATTCAGGGCTAATCCTTTATTCATCCTAACTACTGAACTTTGATAATGAATCAAGCCAAAACTCTTACCTGAGTATAAGCTTTACCTCTAGACGAATATAGAGACTATAGATCTGCAAAAATAAACATGATTTTGAAGCCAGTGGCCAGTTATACCTATAAGTCATACTAATTTCTGGTATTTTATATTCATTTAATATGGGCTACCTGTAATAATGAATTTTAATCAGACAACTGTTGGCACTCATTGTGGCTGCTCTGAGTTGCACGTTACAAAGACTTGTGTAAATTTCTTGGATCCCAAATTTATGATGTTCCACCTCAGATTATTTGACTTTACAATGGTATGCAAGTGACAATCCATTTAGTGAAAACTATACTTTGAATTTTGAACTTCATTCATTTCCCAGGCAAGTGATGTGCAGTATGATACTCTTGTGATGCTTGGAAGCAGTAGCAAAGTACAGTGCCCTCCACCACAAGATCACCAGGGTAAATAACCAGACTCTATAGTATCTTTTACCAGTGGTCCTGAACTTCATTAGGAGAGAAGTTGATGATCCTGTCAGTGTAGCATCTCCATAATCATCCAGCAACTAGTTTTAGTTTAATGTTTCGAACTTTCTTCAAGCTCAGTGTGATTTCAGCTATGTACATTAATGGTGAGAGCCCATACAATTATTCAGTGCTTCACTTTCAGTACAGTATTCAATAAATTATGTGAAATATATAACATTATAAAACAGGTTTTACACTAGGTGATCTTGCCTAACTGTAGGCTAATGTAAGTATTCTTGTTACAGGGCAGCCCCAATATAAATGGGGTGCCTGTCTGGGTTCTCACCTGTGTGCTTAAAAGGGACTTAAAAGACTCAACTGTAGACACAGTAAGAATTAATAAAAGGTTTATTTACAAAAAGGGAAAGGAAAAAGATAAAGAACAAATTGGTGAATGCATCCTACCAGTTCCGCTGAGCTGGAATCTTATCACCCACTCAAGAAAACTCTGACAAATCCACAATCACGAACAAATAGCCCCCCCGCCCCCTTCAAGCTCACAGGTCTGGTTTTTAAATCCCAAAATTGCTCCTAAACTCCTCCCTCAGTCCTCAGCATCCTTCCTTCGGTGATAATGGCATTCTGGGATTCGGAGTCCTAGGTGTCTTAGATATCTCTGGCCTGAGGTGGGGGTGGGGTCCTGGGACACTCCCCTTTCCTGAGGACCACCCTCTTACAATTCCCCCCACCCCCCTTACATTCTGAGGCAGGCTGGGCTAACTTATGCTGCCTAGTAGGTTAGGTAATCTCAATTGCCATACCATGCTGATTCAGTTGTTGTATTATAATACTTTATTCTCTCTCTAGTTCATTTCAAATACAGTTCTACATAATTTTTTTCAGTTTTTATTAATATAAATGCTGAAAATAATGTAGTATTTGGCATCTAATGTGTTTATCTAATGTATTGTCCCCTGTGACAAATTGCTCTCCAAATTTACCTATCTATGGAGAGGACATGAGGTACTAGGAGTGGTGCAGTAAGAGGAATTGGAATTCCACTCAAAAACAGTTCTCTCAGTGAATGATTAAAACGACTCCACACAGCATCAGCAGCTGCCAGAAGTGGCTCATGAGTTATGATTGCAAAAAAATCATATCCAGATAAATCCACCTAAATGGCCCTGTTCTAATTTTCCAACTCCCTCTTTCCCAGTAAGTGTTTCCTTCTTCACATGACACCAGCAATATATTACTTTAATAACAGGTTAAGATTCTGTATCTGATTTCTGCTTTTATTAGGCCCAGGTTACTAAATTTATAGAAGTTTACTGTAAACTATGAATTGAAAACCCTGAGTTTGAAATTTTCTTTCTTAACTAGTGTCAGAAACAGCCAGCCAACTGCTACTACTAAATTCTGCATCTCAAATATAATATTCTTTTGCAGCAAGCACGCAATTCATTGAGGCCATGTCTTCTGTAGTTTTTTTTTTTTTTTTTTTTTTTTTTGCCACTGCTTTTCATGGACTGTTTAACTGTCATTCTCCAATTATAACTGCCAGCCCAACTCATACCTCAACAGGCCAGGTTAAAAAAATTTGAATTTCCATCCTTGAGCATATGTTTTTTTATCCACTTCTGGTACTTTCAAGTCAACTACAAGAAACAGAAATCACTCTGTACTGGTGGTTTTAAACAGGTACTATCACAAACTTGTCACTGAAGAAGCAGTTTCTTCGATGCCAACGAAGCAAAGCTCCCAGACACTACAGTGCTTTCTTAATACCAGGGAGAACTAAACTTCAATTATATGACCCTGAAAATGAAATTCAAGACATGAAGATTCATAACACATTGAAACAGAAAATCTTCAAATACCTTTAATTTGGTCTGCCACTAAAAAGGATAAAAATATTCAATATATTGGTCTGTGCTTCATTTTTATCTCCCAAACCTCATGTACATGTTCCTAATTTGTTTTTTGTTCGTTTTGTTTGTTTGCATCCATTACCAAAACTACAAGTAATATGGGAGGTAAATTTGTAGCGTTGTAACTTCTCTAAGAAAGGTGGGAAGACTATAAATAGAGACGACAACTCACAGTATCAACTTCCCAGTTCAATAATGAAAACTTCATATTAAATGCAAAAAAATTGAAGAAAAATGTAGAATAATACTTTTCAAGAAACCATTAAAATAAAAAATTTTAACAAAGTTTTGAAAAATAATTGAATGACCTTTCTAAAAATATCACTTAGAGATTTAGTGTTATATCTGTTATATATATAATACATATATGACATATATACACACATTATATGTAGTGTATAATGATGAAAATAATGTATTTGGCATCCGATGTATTTATGTATTTATCTTGATCTTACTTTTGTCCCCTGGTACAAATTGCTCCCTGTATCTACTTATCTATGGAGAGGCTATGAGGTAGTAGGAGTGGTACTGGAAGAAATGGTAGTCCAATTAATAAAGTCATTAGACATTTTGAACTTAGTCATATTTCAAAATTAGGATTCTTCCATATAATTCTATGTTTTGTTCTCTGCATCATCTGTTTACATTTTATTCTTCATTACTGCTCTTTACCTCTGAGCATATTTTATTAATGCTCATAGGAACCTTACAATTTTCCTGTAATTTTGAATAGTAGTTATTATACTATGTTTTATAGACATGAGTAAAAAAGATAAGGTGTGTAACTTAGAAACAATGTTGAGTTCAAATCCTATTCTCATGTTTCAAATGAAGATTTTTCCCACTTAACTGCACTGGGGACAGTTGCTAAATGACAGCTTTATAGGTTTAGATTTGCTATGTTATTTTAGTGTGGTTTAGTTGCATCTTTCAGTACATAATTTCCTTCACCTTAAACATTTTAATCCCTTTTGTTTTACAACATTTAATCATAAAACAGAATGTTTATTGAAAAGAGCAGACATTAATATGAGATAGAATTATTTTCAAATACTAAATGCACTGCTTTGAACACTATACACTTAATATAGTACCTGCATGTCTCTAGGTCCTTCTTCTGCTAAAAAAGGATAATATAGCTCTGTGGGAAATGAATGGGAGAGTCAATATTTGTAATTTACTCAGATTATTGTTTTGGAGTAAATGCTTAGCCTAGAAGTTGTTTATATGTTATTGTTAATTGAAATATGTTTTTAAAATTTCCTAAGTTTAATTTGTATTAATTTGGTATCCACTTTTCACTCTACAAATTACTTAACTGGAGAATATTTTCAGTTATTTAAGAATTCCAATGTTTGGCAAAGATATGTGACTTACATTCTGTGCACCAGAAATTGTGTAAGATAATTGGCAAAGATGACTAGAGAACTTTTCTCTGATCATATCTAAGGTAAACCTCCTTTCCCTTCAAACCATATAACTCTTCTGTTTCCTTCCAAGCAATTACCACTATCTGAAAAAATCTTACTGTTCGTCATTTGTTGTCTTCTTTCTAATACAACGTACATTTGGTGAGATCAAGAACTTTATGAACTTGTCTAATCACTTACTTTTTTGAGATTGAGATAGGTCCCTAACATAATGTGAGTACCCAGTAAATATTTGCTGAATAAATAAACTGAACAGAAAGAGTCTTTTACTTATAAAATTTTGAGACCTGTGTGTCATGCTTAGATCTGGCAGACATAAAATACAGTGTAGTAAGTACCATGGGAATTGAAGTATAGGGATAGAGAGAGCATGAGGTGAACCAATCATGCAGAGAAAAATTGTCTTCCTATCTAAACACTAAATAATGATTGCTGCAAGCCTTACAAAAGCAAAGATAAAGAGCATGATGAGCTAGAAATATTGAATCAATGTGACTTGACTGCAAAATATGGGTTGGGGTACAGCAAACTTAAGGCTGCAAGTATGTAGAGGAGAAGGAAGTTTTTAATAGTTATAAAATTTTTAAAAATTGCTTCATGGAAATTTTAAGATATGCATTAATTAGGATGCTGACAAGATCAGCCTCATGGGGGGAGTGGGGTAAGGGATCTGCATAGACTACTATAGAGAGTGAATTAAAATTAGGACAAGAATGGACTTAGGGGGCCTCCCTGGTGGCGCAATGGGTTAAGCGCAGCTCTGTGGAGCTGTTGGCAGCTGCAACTGGAGTTTGAGTTCGATGCCTGTCGGGGATATTCCCATATAACGTATGGGAGCTCTCCTGTCTTGCCAGCTGCTCTCCTCAGCACTGTATTTTGGTCAGTCTGCCTGTTCTGCTTCCCATTCTGTCTCTTGTGAACCCTCTCACCATCTCACACCTTTGGCCTGCACCCCATCTTGTATGCAAAAATAAATAAATCTTAAAAAAAAAGAATGGGGGCCTTCCTGGTGGAGCAGCGGTTAAGTGCTACGCTGTGGAGCTGTCGGCAGGAGCGACGCGAGTTCGATGCCCGGCCAGGGAGATTCCCATATGGCGCGGCAGACCGCTCCTGCCTCACCTGCTGTTCCCTCAGCAGTGTATTTCCGTTGATCTGCCTGTTCTGCTCCCCATTCTGTCTCTGGTGAACCCTGTCACCGCCCCACACCTCTGGCCTGTACCCCAGCTTGTATGCACAAATAAATAAAAATCTTAAAAAAAAAAAGAATGGATTTAGGAAGACCATTTAAGTATCCATTGCAGTAATCCAATATGATAACTTCAAATAATATAATGACTAGCAATAGTATAATTACTACCAATGGATTTAATAGATATTTAGGTAGTACAGTTTATAATTTTCAATGATTGATTGGCATTTAGATAAGAGAAAATAAAATCAGCTATGATTTTTCTTTCTTGGACACTTGGGTCAGTGGTAAATACAGTAAATAAGACGATAAACAGATGCATATATCAGATGCCATATTATGTTTGGATGTTAGATTTGAAGTTTTTATGATACATATGAAATAAATACCTAGTTAAAAAATCTTTTTGGGGAAAAGATACCTGATTTGGCACCACTCATTCATGTTGATAAGTTGTCAATGTGTCCTCTTTTATAATATATTTTATAGAATATATCATACATCTAATTTAATTATAGAATAATTAAGATACTAATTTGCATGTACCTAGTACACTTTTACATACTATTGTAAAACTTATAGGAAGTGCTAGGGTAAGGTAATTAAAAAAAAAAGTCTTCTCCCAACACAAAAACCTTTCCAAAAAAGGTAAAATAGAAAGAAAAATGTTAATATTGAATAAGCATTAAAACACAGTGTAATAACATAAGAATGAAAAATAGAAAGTAATCTTACCATTTTATATAACCAAGCAGATAAAATCCGTTACTTATATATTCTCAAGATAAACAGTAACTCGTCTTTAACTATGATGTCTTAATAGAACCAATGCTTAGACATAGTTCTTCCTTGATTCAACTAATAATTACTAATTGGCTTCATCCAGAAGAGACATAATGGTGACATGCCATAACGGTGGAAAGAGTTTTACAATTTGGAATAAGACTTTCGCCAAAGTTAGGCTCAAATGCTCTTACAGAAACAGAAATATATAGAAGTGCAATCTCCCAAAGTCAGGCATTTCAACATTGGTTCCCAGGTTTTTCAGGAAGATAATCCTATAACATAAGTGCCTATCTAGTTTTCAAAAGGATTTATCTAATGTGAGGAAAAGTAGTTACAAGTTCTCTAAATTAAATATTCTAAAGATGGAAACGGAAAGTCCTTCCTTTATTTTAAGCAAAGAGAATTAAATATCTCTTTTTCAAATTACAGAAATCAAACAGACTTAGTGAAATTAAAGAATGTATCTGTGATCTTTTGTTTATTTCTTCGCTATCAATGCGATTAGAAAACACACTCAAAATTAACCAACCAAATAAGCAAGATGAAAGCAAGAACATTCAAAATAATAGAACCTGCTTAGAACAATCTGATTATCATCAAAATGATTCAACTCTGACTGACATACAAAATCTCTTATAATTTCTGTCTATAGCTAAATTAGTGTTGGTAGTGTGATTAAATTAATTTAGTGACTGCTGTATTCATTGTTAGCTTTTTCCCCTTGCTTTTTAGATTTACACATGCACTCTCTGATGCAAAACCAAGTTTCTGAATGTTATTGAAAGAGCAGTTGAACATTTTAAAGATGTATCTTAACAATAATCCCCTGTTATTCCTTCTAATTATTGGCAGGTATAGTAGGTCCCCAGTCATTGATTATCTTTATACTGACATAATTGAAAATTTTTATAGGTCATAACGATCTTTCACATATTTCTTTGTGATAAGTATTGCAAGAATCTGTCTCTTCTGTAGAAGGAAATATATTGATTTTTTTAAACATAATGTTAAAATTCACTGGATGTACTATAAAATAAATGAATTTAGTGTACATTATCAAATCAATTAAGTGGTGAATCAATAAGTGTGTGTGTATTCATGTGTTTAATTCTTGTGGAGGTAGGATTATAGATAGTCAAAAGTTTGTTTTTAGGCAGTACCTTTCTGCTTTCTAGACAGGATGCTGCCCAATTAATTAATCATTTAATAAAGTCAATTAGATCTTTAAATTTGTGAATTTGTGCTTTAGTAGCCCAAAGTTAATAAGAAAGCCTGGCAAAGGAAACAAAATAGGTCTGTGAGCTACGTCTACCCTCAGGCACCAATTTGCAACTTGTGTAGCACACACTATAACCTAGAAGATCCTGATTTCTCTTCCTCAAGCCCAATGATGTGCACAGGTACCACCTAAAAATACTTGTCACTGGCCTGGGGGCTCTTTGATACAACTCATCTATCAGCAAATAGATTATTGTGTAAATCTTTAAATTGTCTTTTTTTCTAATTTTTTTACCTTTTCACTAGTGACTGTAACTAGGAGCCTGATAATACCTATATGGAACAAACTCAAACAAGCTCTTGACTTGGAATACCCCTTTGTTTTTTTGAGGCTCCTATGTAAATATTTTTTATTATAATTCTTTAAATAAAACCAGCTGGTGATAATATTTCTTTGAGTGATATGAAAGACTAATTAGAAATAAGTGAATGTCCCAGAAAATTTTTAAAAAGTGCCCCTTTAAGAAAGAGAGAGATAATATAGAATAAACATTCTTGTTTTAGCCACTGCGTTGAACTGGTTGGCTTCCAAATCTTCAATCTGTGTCCCTGAACTTTCTTGAGTCTATCTAATTCTCTCCAGGCTAGCCTGCAAACTCTGGGAGAGTAGGGCCTGATCTGTCTTGTCATAGAGAGTGAGGAACCTTTCCACCCCTTCCTTGCAATCAGAGCTTGGTCTCTCACTACCCTCTTCTGTGTATACACACACACACACACACACACACACACACACCACACACACACACAGAGCCCATATTTTATACAGGCTCTAATCCAGCCCAGCCACTCCATGGAGTGGTCGGGTCATTGAACTCTTCCAACGTCAATACCGCGGTGCCCCACAAGCAATTTTTGTACCTTCCACTTTAAAAACAAACCAAAAAAATGGCAAATATACCACATTTTTTGTATATTTAATTTACATTTTTAAAATTCAAGCAAAAAAGAGAGAAGATAGACAAATTTAGACAAAATAGAAAATTATTAACTCATATAACCAATCACATCAAGGACTGAGTGTATCTGAACTTAAGAGAGAACTGAACACAGGCAACCTAAAAACCTCCATGACTTGCTCTAATTCCCATCTCTGTTTCTTGGCATCATTTTCTTTTAACAGCTGGTTCCTCATAGCTACAAATATGGTTGCCAGCATGATTTACATGGAACAGAAATCACAACTATGTAAAGAAAGCATTTCCTAAGTATTCTCTTCACCTGACATTTTAAGGCACTGCAAAAAGCATTTAAAAATGGTTTGTTATTAAAGCATCAAATGTCAGCTTTCAAGAATGACTAGCAGAATATTTACAATGCATTAAACTTATTGCTTGATATGCAACATTAAGTGTTATATAATTATTATAATTAAATTTTGCTTATAAGCATTATGTTGAGGATAATCAAAGATAATTTACTTCTGATGTGTAATCATGAAATTCATTGTATTGAAATCCGAGAATTTATAGTTAAATCATAAATATATAAAATATTGTACAAGTACTATAGAAAGAAAATTAATTAAATAATATATCTACATGGAATTTTATTTTAATAGAAAATGTGATTAAATTTTTGAATTCTAAAGTATATATTATGTATACACACTTAAAAAAAGAGAAAATTACAGAGATTATATACATACATTCACATATATACATATACATGTGTATATATTTTTTTGTAACTACAATGGTTAGGTAAGTTGAGAACACCATTTAAGATCAGAACTCTGAATTTGAAGAGTTGGATAGTTGGGAGTCATATCCAAAAGAGCTGGCTATGATGGTACAGCACAGAAATAATTTCCAGCTTTCCTATATCTAGCCCTCTCCTTTCTGCTATAATGTTGAGCAAAACCTATGCAAGAAAGTCTTGAGCAAATATTGTGTACAGGAAGATTTTCAAATGCCCAAAAGCACGTAAAAATTACCAACATTATTAGTTATCAGAAATGAAAATTTAAAAACATCATTTTATAACATGTATGCATTAGAATGGTAGTTCAAAAAGATTTACATTAGATGATAAGTTTGTAGATTAACTAAAATGCTTGTAAATTGCCAATGGAAACATCATTTAAAAATATTTGATACTTCATTAAAACTATAACCCCTAAATTTCACTTCTGGTTATTTATACAAAAGAAATAAAACACAACCACAGAAAGCCCTACATAATAATTTTTTTCTTCAAAGATTTATTTATTTATGCATACAAGAGCTAGGGTGCCAGCCAGAGGTGGGGGTGGGGTGAGAGGTTTCACCAGAGACAGAGTGGGGAGCAGAACAGGCAGATCGACTGAAGTACACTGCTGAGGGGAGCAGTGGGCCAGGCAGGAGAGGTCTGCTGTGCCATGTGGGAAGCTCCCTGGCCAGGGATTGAACTCCCACTGTAGTGGCTGCAGATAGTTTCATAGTGCTGAGACTTAACCCTGTTCCACCAGGGAGGCCCAATTTTCTTAAGAGCTTTATGTGTAATAGTCAAAATCTTGAAATAACCAACAATAGGTATTCATCAATAGAAGAATAGATGAACAAACCATAATATATTAATAAAAAATAATGCTAGTCCACAACAAAAAGTGACAACCTATTGATGAATGCAACGATATAGATACAGAAATACTTAAAGTCATTTGGTGAGAAACAGAAGTGGAACACAAGAAAATATAGATTATATTTTTCTGAAGCTCTATGATAAACAGTACAAATCTATAATAAGGGAAATATCTGGGAGTTGGAGTTGAAGAGTGTTAACTAGAAGGGGCATAAAGGAGCCATAGAAATTCTTCATTTTGATAAAGATATGTGTTTTTTAAAGTTCATTGTACTGTAGCCTTGTGGTTCATGGGCAAAGTGGTGCTGGGAAACCTACAGGGGATACACAGTAATGTAATGGCTATAAATTAAATTAAAAAATACAGTAAAAAATTGAAAAGCATAGCATTTATCTATAAATCTATAGTATAGTAAAGAAAAAAATAGAAAATAAAACAGCAGCAGGGAATGTATGAAAATAAACAAATACTGCTACTGTTAGATTAGACTTTTGCTCTAAGCTGATGCTAATCCTTGGAGATTTAATTAGTCATTGTCAAATTTATTAGTGTAATAGTAAACATGAATTTTGTTGCTATATTGCTTCCTTATTCCTGTTAGGTGTCATCACTTCTTTTTTTTTTTTTTTTTTCTTAAAGATTTATTTTTTATTTATACATACAAGCTGGGGTACAGGCCAGAGGCGGGGGGCGGTGAGAGGGTTCACCAGAGGCGGAACGGGTAGCAGAGCAGGCAGATCAGAAATACACTGCTGAGGGGAGCAGCGGGCAAGGCAGGAGAGGTCTGCCATGCCATGTGGGATTCTCCCCGGCCGGGCGTCGAACTCACGTCGCCGCTGCCGACAGCTCCACAGCGCAACGCTTAACCACTGCGCCACCGGGGAGGCCCAGGTGTCATCACTTCTTAATTGGAGTCCTCAAGAAGGTAGGATAAGAGTAGACACTTTCCAAGACTACAAATAACTCAGCACAGATGCTATCTTACTAGTATTATGTTTCTTTTAATATTAGGAATGTTTAGGCAGTTAAATATTAAAAATGTTTATAAATGAAGATTTCTTTGAACCATTACAGTGACAGAATTATCAAGAGAAGTTGTGAGGTGTTATTGTTGAGTACCAATGCTCAGCTGCCAGCTACTTGTAAGCGTAACACAAGAGATAAGAACTGGGGTTCAGAAAGCTAGATGTATTCAGAAAACTGGTATTTCTGGGAGATGGTGGGCTCAGGCCCTCGAAAATCCATTTTTCCTCTTGGGGCTCAGGTTGGGTTTTTATAAAGGTATTGTGAGAAAAACTGAGTTTCTACAGTTTCCTGCTATTATCTCTCTGGCACTGACTGTTGAAGTGAAATGGATGGTTTGGGTCATATCTGTCAACAAAGAAACTTAGCAGGGGATTTATTTATTTATGCATACAAGCTGGGGTGGAGGCCAAAGGTTTCACCAGAGACAGACTGGGGAGCAGAATAGGCAGATCGACTGAAACACACTGATTAGGGAAGCAGTGGGTGAGGCAGGAGAGGCCTGCTGCGCCATGTGTGAATCTCCCCGGCCAGGCATCGAAATCCTGCCATAGTTGTCGACACCTCCACAGCTATGCGCTCAACCAGTTGCACCACCAGGGAAGCCCTTAAGCCTAAAGTTTTAGGGGAGTTAATACGTTAATGCGCTAAGGGACACAAGTACCACTCTAAAAGGTTACAGTTATGGCTAATTTAAACAGAAGTCTTTTCCTTTTTTTTTTTTTAAAGATTTATTTTATTTATGCTTACAAGCTGGGGTTCAGGCCAGAGGTGTGTGGGTGGGGGGGAGGGCAGGTGAGAGGATTCACCAGAGACAGAGTGGGGAGCAGAACAGGAAGACTAACTGAAATACACTACTGAGGGGAGCAGTGGGGAAGACAGGAGAGGCCTGTCGTGCCATGTTGGAAGATCCCTGGCTGGGGATAGCTTCATAGACTGAGACTTAATCCTTTGCGCCACCAGGGAGGCCTGGAACAGAAGTCTTTTTCCCTATTTGTATTTTGTTTTTGCATATTCAGTAATCTTTTCTGTTAAACTTGTGTATGATGCTATAAGATCCTATTCAGTTTGCTCCTTGGTCTCTGGTATAATCAGTAAATAATTTATAATACCTCTTGTAGTTTATTTCATCATACCTCATATGTATGGTGTTTTTCTTTACATGATAAAGCAAAGATTTATTCCATTTTAACATAATAATTATATCATCCCATTGAATACTAAACTTCTTAATGTTTCTAGCACTGATTAATTGTTATAGATGTTGGGATATTCAACAGACATTAAATTTATTAGTTTAAATGTAATTAGGTGATTCATTAAAATGTAGATGTATGGCAGTCTGACTACTGAGAGATGACATTAGTGTATTTTTATATATATTATATACTCATAGTTTGAACCATTGAAATAAACCAGTGGTGTTTTACTTATAATACCTGGGAGCCAGCAAAAGGATTGAGACTACATTTTACGGGAGAAATCTGCTACATTTCAAGTGGGTCATTAAACCCACCACTTGACTGCAAATTGAAAATGACATCGTGAGCAACCCCCTGAAGTAAAGTGATCCAAATCTTTGGTAGTAAAAACAGTAAGTTTCTATTGTGAATAAATGTATAACAAAGACATGGGGGAAAAGAGTGGTAGCAACAAGGGTAAACTACATGAGAATTTGTTCTTAAAGACACTTGATTTAACATTTTGTCATTTTACAAAGAACATAATTCAGTGCAATCATATTTCAAGTTCTAGGAAAGTTCATAAGACATTATTTTTGTCTCTTTAAACAGAGTTATGTAAGTTGTTTCTTTGTCATTATTTTTATTTCTGTCTATAAATAGAGTGTTTGTAGCCAAAAGAGTGCTATCAATACAAAATAGGGAAAATAAAACTCTTGCTTTTCTGTACTCTCAGGTTATCATTGTTGGCAGTTTCATTTTAATAGTCATGTATGTACATATACTGTTTAATGAAGAATGTACTTAATAAAAACAACTATACACACATTGTAACACATTATAATACAAGTACACATACCTGTGCTTCTAATTTTTTTTCCAAAAAATGAGAAACAGGGAAATATTCCATCACATTTTCTAAGACCAACATTAGCCTATTTGCAGACAGCATGATAATATACATAGAAATATATATATAATATATATGTAATATAAAACACAAAGAAATAGATATTCCATGTTTATGAATTGAGAGAAATTACATTGTTAAAATAGCCACCTTGCCAAAGCAATATACAGATTTAATGTAATCCCTATCAATGTTTTAATGACATTCTTCAAAGGAATAGAACAAACATTACCATATTTCATATGGGACCACAAAAGACCCAGATAACTGAACAACACTGACAAAAAAGAGGAAAATGGAATTATCACACTACCATTCCTCACACTATACTACAGAGCTATAGAAATCAAAACTTTATGGTACTGAAATTATAATAGACACACAGATCAATAGAATGAAATTAAAAGCCCTGAAGTAAGATTATATTTATATGGACAGTTAATCTACAACAAGGAAGCCAAAGATATACATTGAAGAAAGGAAATTCTCTTCAAGAAATGTTGGGAATATTGGACAGTCACATGCAAAAGAATGACACTAGGTTAGTATCTCGCATCATATACAAAAATTAACTGAAAGTGGATTAAAAACTTGGATGTAAGTTCTGAAAACATAATATACAGAGAAGAAAACTTAGTCAAAACACTGCATTAGGGCCTCCCTGGTGGTGCAAGGGGTTAAGTTTCAGCATTATGAAGCTATTTGCAGCCACTGCAGCATGATTTCAATCAATGGCCGGGGGGTGACCGGCTTGGTATAGCAGACCTCTCCTGTCTTGCCCGCTTCTCCCCTCAGCAGTGTATTTCAGTTAGTCTGCCTGCTCTGCTTCCTACTCTGTCTCTGGTGAATCCGCTCACCCCCTGCACTTCTGACCTACACCCCAGCTCTTGTATTCATAAATGAAGAAATCTTTCCAAAATAATAATAATAATAATACTGACATTGGCTTCAGTGATGTGTTTGGGGACTCAACTCCAACAGCAAAGGAAACAAAAGCAAAATTAAACAAACAGAACTAAATCAAGCTAAGAAGCTCCTGCACAGTCAATGAAATGATCATTAAAATAGAAAAACAGGTCCCTCCCTGATGGCATAAAGGGTTAAGTCGCAGCACTATGAAGCTATCCAGAGCCACTGCAACATGAGTTCGATACCTGGCCAGGGAACTTCCCATTCAGCACACGTCTCCTGTCTTGTCCACTCCTCCTCTCAGCAGTGTATTTCAGTCAGTCTTCCTGTTTTGCTCCCTACTCTGACTCTGGTGAATCCCCCCACCCCCTCCCACCCTCAACACTGGCCTCCATCCATCTTGTAAGCATAAATAAATAAATCTTTAAAAAAATAAATATCTTAAAAAATAAAATAGAAAAATACCCCACTGAATGGGAGAAAATTGTTAACTGTCATATATCTTACAAGGGGCTAATATCAAAAACATACAAAGAACTCACACAACTCAACAAAAAGAAAACAAACACACAACTTTAAAAAATGGAAAGAAGAATATATTGACACATCTCCAAAGAAGACACACAGATGGTCAAATTGTGCATGGAAAAATGTTCAACATCATCTATCATAAGGGAAATGTAAATCAAAAACCAAAATGAGATACTATCCCATATCCCCTGAAAATGGCCCATATCAAAAAACCAGAAAGAACTAGCATTGGAAAGGTTTTGGGGAGAAAATAATCCTCATACACTCTTGGTGGAAAGAATGAAAAATACTAATTTGAATGGATATATCTCCTCTTATGTCCAGCAGTATTTATAAGAGGCAAATCAGAGAACCTAAGTAACCGAGAACAGATAATTAAGAAGATGTGGTATATATGCACAATGGTGTACAATTCTGCAGTAAAAAAAAAATTAAAGATGAAATAGTTTTATTTGTGACAACATTGATGGAACTGGAGGCATTTAAACTAAGCAAAATAAGCCAATAGGAGAAAGACTTACTAAATGGTTTCAGTCATATGTAGATTACAGAAAAAGAGTCAGAAAACCAAACCAAAATCAAAATATAGAAATCTGACTGTAGGGCCTCCCCGGTGGCACAGAGATTAAGCGCTGTGTTGTGGAGCTGTCAGCAGCCACGACGCATGTTCGATGCCCGGCTGGGGAGATTCCCATATAGCACAGCAGACCTCTCCTGCCTTTCCCACTAGCAGTGTATTTCCTTCGATCTGCCAGTTCTGCTCCCCACTCTGTCTCTGGTGAACCCGCTTGCCTCCCTACACCTCTGGCCTGTACCCCAGCTTGTATGCATAAATAAATAATCTTTTTTAAAAAAAGGAATTTACTGTAGAATTGAGATGTGTAGAGGAGGAACTTGGGGTTGAAGATCAAAATGGGAATGGGATCCAGTGAACTATAGTGGAGGAATATGGGTGCCTTGGCTGTAGGGAGGGGCATAGTGATATAAACCTGAAGTGGTGTTATTCTAGACTTCTGAATAATGTAAGGTAGTATAACCCAATGCTACCTACAAAAAAAGAAAAAATATCTACTAATTACAGTATTGTAAACATTGATGCACTAAGCATTCACGCACTGGGATTAAAGAGGAGCATGGAATAACCAAATAAAGAGAATTTGTCTTGGAAAAAAAAAAGGTTTTTTTCTTCATTATTGAGTGGTAATTGTATTCATTTACCATAGACATGGCTGAAATCACTGAAATTGATGTCCTACAAGTAAGAAAAATAAAGGAGTTAAAAATTATTTTAAAAGTTAACCTCAAAGTCACTGGAAATGAATAAGCCGTTACACTTAATTAGGAAGAAATATCCTAACCATAAAATGCCTATCTTCCTTTAGCTACATGATATGTGTACTAATTAATAATCAAAGTGGAGCCTGAAGGAAGTTTGGTACATTAATTTGTTAAAGTAAAAGTGGGATTTGAAATGTGCTGTCAGTTTTAATTGAGTTATGACAAAATCCCTAGGATGAAGATTTTTCAAAAATAGCAGTTCAACTTTAAAATAAATCTTTTAACAAGAAAGTAAAACTAACAGGAAAGTGGTTTTATAAAATTTATACTAGAACTTTTTTTTTCTAAGTTGTAGTGATCATCAGGAAACATTTTTTTCTCAGGAAAACAATCATGAGTTAATGGCAGATTGTGGAATAATGTAGGCTAAAGAGCCATAACAGGCGCGATCCCTCAGCTGAAGAATCTCTCTCTCCCTCAAGGGGCAGATAAGTTGGTCTACTTCCAGTATAGTACATCATATGAGATGCTATTGACAGTATCTTCTGTATAGATAAATCAACTGCATAGATATTATAATTGTCCAGGATTATCCTGAATGATGTAATGAATAATAATAATCTAAAAAGTATAAAATGTTGTCTGCTTGAGAAAATTATATTCTTAGGGGAAAACAAAACCTTTCAAATATAAAACGTGCTAAAATGTTAAAATGTTATGTTTAAAAGTTTAAAATGTTAAAATGTTATGTTTGTGAAATAATGGTTATTATTGTTAGGGTAGGTTAAAGCTTTTAGTCTTCTCATATTCAATTGAATAGATAGACTGGATCTGGAAAGATAAAAATAATTTTAATACCAGAAGAGTGGGGCATATTAGAAATAGTGGAGAAAACATTCACCACAAAAGCAGGAAATGAATAAAGCATGCAAGATAACTCTCTTGACCCAACAAACCCTTTTAACTAGGAAAATGAGAAGGAACTTTTGAAAAGATATTTTTGAAATTCTTTCAAAGCTAAGTTCAGCAACTTCCCAGTGTGTTTGGGGAGCTTCTGGAACAGTGCATGTGCTTAAAATAGCAGCAGTTTAGAATATTTCCAGATTTCCTTTATATTAGTATCAAGCTAAATATTGAACATAAACTCTAAGATGGACCTTAATGAACCTCAGCTTCTAGTATTCAAATTCCACTGTAATTGTCTCTGGGATCAAATAGGGCTGGTATCTGTAACAAACAAAATGTTACTAAAATGACTATGAATGATTCTGAGACCACCTCAGCTCTAAAGTAATTACTCACTCTGGAGGACCTCAGGAGGGCACTTAAGCAGTCCTATGGAGAGGCTATGTGATGTAGAATTAGATGCGAAGAGCTACCTAGACATTAAGACTTCCTCTTAACATGTATAAGTGTAAACCCTCTGAGTAGTAATTTCTAAGCCCAGTTAAGGCTTCATTTGACTGAAGGCCTAGCTGACATCCAGCCACCCCCCAAATGCCTGACCGTCAGAAATGGTGAGGTAATAATACATGTTGTCTAAGCTGCTAAATAGTGGGGTACTTTTTTTTTTAAATGCAGCAGTAGGTAACCAATTAAAATGTCTCATCATTCATCGTGATGAATTAAAAAAGAAATGAAGTGTCTACCCCCTCTGTCAAGTTTAGCAAATATTCTCAATACTTTCTGGTAATCATTACTTTTCCCTCATTAGAATATTTATCCCAAGAGCTGATGAATTTAGATAAATATATGTAGATATGTACATAAGAGCTCATATATAGATTATGTATCTTCTCTCATAAACAGAAATATTCTCTTGTGTAAATTCAGTGAAGAGATTAAACAAGAAATTCAATAAAGTTATGTAATGTCGAAATAAAAGATTCCAGTATTTCATTCTCAATATGGTCAACATATTCCCAGAATACCCGAGTCACTTTTTCGTTCTATCTTGGTTATCTTGACTAAGTTAACCTGTGTTATATTAGGTAAATACTAACCTATTGCTTTCAGCAACTCTAAAACTGAACTAGATCAATTGTCACCTTTGGAGCAAAATGATTATTTTTTATTCTGTGACAGTGTAATGTGCTACTTGAGCAGGTGCTGAAGTTCTGGAAGGGATGAAAATATGCCTAACTCAAAAACTATTTTACATATTAAAATTCTCCTTCGCTGACATTTATTGTAATTTCATCAAAATAACTGCAATGCCGACAAGTTTTAAATAGCATGAAATTCACTATTAAAGGTTCTGAAATTCTGAATAAAAAATTAAAACACTGAAAGTTTTACAGGGAATTTTCATGTTTTACTTCAAAATCTTATACATTTAATCAACCTAGTTAATTGTGAGGGAGGAGAACTGCTTACAATTATACATTCATATTAATTATGTGGTTTCACATAGAAGGCTGATAGAAAGAAACGTAAAATCATGTGATCCATTCTTCCTGGCCTGGAGGAAAAAAATAACGTATTTCTCTAGGAATGATTAAATTCTATCTGCATCCTTTTCTCTATTTCACAGGTTCTCATATTCTATCCAAAAATAAGTTGTTATTTTTTTGAGTGGGCTCAGTTACATTCATTTATTTTATTTCATGCTCCTTCTACAAGAAAAGCTAGTTATCTAATATTTTAGAACCTACAATATTCCTTCTTCCAAATGGAAGAGTGAAAATTAGTGACAGGAAATGGTTCCTATTTTAACCATCCTTTAATGACATAGAATCCTTTGGTCAAGAGGATATGAGTTATGTGCCTGTTTGCCCAAAAGTTTATAAATAAAATAATGCTCAAGGAAAAATGAAACTTTTATGAGTATAACCACTAAAAGTCATGAGAAAGGACTGCTCTGTGTATGTTTAATAGACTTTTAATTAGGTATCTCTGCAAGTGGATGAGTTAATATAGATGTATTCTTTTTAAAATTTGGTGTAATTCAAGTTTTTCATTCAAGTTATGCATTAGATTTATGCACATTTATTAAATTCATACATTTAGTGTGTAAAGAGTACAGAAGTTATATTACAAGGACTAGAAACAACATTAAATTATATAATTAGGCATATTCAAATTATCTCTTAATATCTTGGATTATTTAATAACCAATAGTTGGACTGAGAGAAAAATACAGATGTCATATCCATATAATAAATAATAATTTTAAGAAACAGCTGTTGAATCAATTCATTGACCTGGTGACACATGATGAGAAGAACTTTTAAAAGAAAATGCAAATTATACTAGGAAAAAAATAACAAAATTTAATCAGAGGTGAAACTACTATGGAAATTATAACATTACTACAAATTTTAAAGTACTGCATACTCTTAATTCTTCATAAATATTTATTTTTCATAAAACTTTCATGTAATTTAATTTAATATAACCACAAGAGGAGACAGAGTAGAAAGAACGCTATCAATAAATAACACTATTATCAATATAATAGATTCTAAATTCAATGATATCTTAAATATCCCAGACCATTATTCATTTACCCAATGTACTAGGAATATGAAAAAGGAACCTATTTACTTTTAGATCTTGCCAGTAACAGATTTTATGTGAGAAAACATATTTGAATGCTAGAAATTAAGACAGAAAATTCAGGATATTTGGTACTTATTGTAATGCAATTAACATAAAATAAGAATCATAAACATTTTTCATTGGTATTGCTTTTATTTTTTTATTTTTTATTTTTTTTTAAGATTTATTTATTTATACATACACCTGAGGTACTGGCCAGAGGTGTGGAGTGGTGAGAGGCTTCACCAGAGACAGAGTGGGGAGCAGAACAGGCAGATCAGAAATACACTGCTGAGGGAGCAGCGGGCGAGGCAGGAGAGGTCTGCCGCACCATGTGGGATTCTCCCTGGCTGGGCGTGGAACTCTCATCACTGCTGCTGACAGCTCCACAGCCCAGCGCTTAACTGCTGTGCCACCAGGGAGGCCCAGTATTGCTTTTAGATATTAAAAGGTTACCACTTACGGGCCTCCCCGGTGGCGCAGCGGTTAAGCGCTGCGCTGTCGAGCTGTCGGCAGCGGCGACGCGAGTTCGACACCCGGCCAGGGAGAATCCCACATGGCGAGGCAGACCTCTCCTGCCTTGCCCGCTGCTCCCCTCAGCAGTGTATTTCTGATCTGCCTGTTCTGCTACCCGCTCCGTCTCTGGTGAACCCTCTCGCCG